>QLON01001076.1:0-26745 GCA_003313675.1 Termitomyces heimii
TATCTCTATTATTCTCTTTTTGAAAATCTTGTGTAGTTGCTGGGAGTTGTTTTGTTCAGTTTTATTTCCTTTGCATTGACTAAGTCTTTTCTAGTGTTTCATTCTCAGGGCTTCAATTCTATCTAGGAGTTCTACATTCTCTATGATATGTATGGGCATGGCATATTTCTCTTCTTCATTGTAGAGTTGCTAAGGATTAAGAGGAATTGATAATGAATCATGGCATAATCAGTCCCTAATAAAAGGAACTCTTACACAGACTTTTACTGAGGAAGTGCTGGACACAACAATAAATGGAGAAGATACACTCCCTAGAATCCAAAGAAAGGGAAAAAGTAAACAAGGCATGCTTAAATTTGCATCACTAAACATGAAAGGTGGGAGCTCCACATCCACCATAATGAAGTGGCATAAAATGCACCAGCTAATTAGGGAAAATAAAATTGACATACTAGCAATACAAGAGTCTCATATAAGCAACAGCTGAAAGGACAAGATTAAAAAACTATTCCAAAGACAAATGAGCATCATTGCAAGCTTTGATTCAGATCATCCAAATGCCATGGGAGTGGCTTTCATTCTGGACAAACATACCGCAAGATAGCAAGAAGCCAGGTCTCAAGAAAAATTTTCTGGGAGGGTCAAGTAGAATTACCATGACTGAGGAGCAAATACTGAGCTGCCTAAATATATATGCACTCAACAAGCCTGGAAAAAATGAGAGATTCTGAAAAAAATGAAAATACCTAGATCAAACATAATGTTGGAGGATACAAACATGGTAGAAAAAGCTATAAATAGGCTGCCAGCCCACATGGATCCAATAGGAACCATGAGAATCCTAGCAGCCCTGAATTTCCAGATGATTAACAGACCTATACAATAATAGATTGATTGAATTTACCTAAAAGAAGACCTTCCACCTTTTTGCCAAGACTGGAAGATTGAGCAAACAAGTATAAATACAGACTATGCAATAGTCTCAATGAAATTGTTAAAGCTGTTCTCAGGATTATGGATGATAGTATGGCTGTAATCCTTGTCTATTACTGATACTTATATCTCATGGATTAATTTCATTTCTAGTTGTGACAGATAGTGATATTGGACAAAGTATAAATACTGATAAATATTTCTTGATAATAAAGTCATGAGTGATTTGGAGGAAAAAATGTAGACAATAACACAATATAATTCAAACCCATGCTAAAACCCTCATGGAAGCCTTTTGGTACCTCTAGAAATCTGTTTAAACCATTAGCAGATGTTATGATCCCCCTCTGGAGCCCCCCGGGACAGCCCCGGAACCCCATCCAGGACCCTCTTTCATCAACTCCGCAATGTGCCCCACCCCCACAGCTACCGATGCTGCCATCACATGCATCACAACTGCCATCAGCTCACCCCCCTGGGAACCCTGCATCATGGACTCTGGAATCAACTTGCTGTCAATGATCAGATCACGTGACCTGCTCCCAGCCATCATGCATCACAGCTCCCTCTGCACCAATTGATCATGCACCCCACACGTGTGATCCAAGTATACAGTCCCTGCCCGTTACTCAATGCCTCCCGAAACCCATCCTAGACACTCCAGAACCCCAAGACCTGACCCTGTAGTACTTATAGTGTAGTTCCCCATTGTATTTGCTAGTCTTGATATTACTTGAATTGTTGCATGCTCTTTTGCTTGATTAGTATGCACTGACTGGCATGCTTTGACTGGCATGCCAAAATAATTATGTGCTCTAAGTTTGATACACATTTTGTAACTCCTAATTTACTAATTGGGTCTCATCTTAGAACCTCTGGTTCCAACTTGACTTTCCCCAACCCCCAGCCTCTACAAAAACATCCAAAGCCCTGGGTCAAGTTCCATTCTCCAGAACTACTCCCTGTCCACATCTTGAACCCTGGAGCCCTAGCCTTGGAGCTTCAGACACCTGGATATTCATAGATTAAGTCTGCCTTGTAAGGGTGTTGCTTTCCCAGAAAGCCCCCAATTCAGCAGAACCTGACATAATATCAAGACTTCCTTCTTACACTGTTCTTGATGGCTACATATACTTACACCTACTACTCCATGGGCTACTAGACCAACTCTTACAGGCATCTGGTCCCAGATCACTACTCTGCACAGACCCCCCACCCCACCCCGCCTATCCATCCCTCCCATACAAACCCCAATATCTCCACTGCTACTGGGCTCCTGACCCATCCCTCTATGACCTGGGGCCTTTGATCAGCTGGGCCCCTCTGCCCAACCTAGCCATGACATAACCCATGGAGGTCCCCTCATACCAGAGCATCCCTGGGGGCCTGCTGGAGACCCCACCAATTCCCAGTGGACCTTGCCTAGTACCCCCCAGCAAGGGCCCCTTTGCACCCATCCCCTATTATGGTTACCAGTGCCCCACCCCCTAACCCTGGGGACTTCCCAACTATGACTACCCCCCTCAACACTATCTAACCATTGCACCACCTGCTAGGACCCCTCTCTTGCCCGTAGGATAATGACACCTCAAGGAGTATGAACAGCAATGGGACAAAGTATTAAGCTTACTTAGGATCTTGCTGAAGGACTTTGCAAGGCGGGCAAGGATACTACTCATGAATTTTGGATACAACGACTTCATAAGCACTTTGGAGGAATGGGCCCATTGCTTGGTTGAATTTGGGGATCACCTCATGTGAGGAGAACTTCCAAAGCAGGCTATGGTAAAGTATAGACACAACACAATCCTCTGCAAAGAGTTGCATCAACTGCTCGACAAAGTCCACATGTCCCCCTCCCCTTGACTCTTCAATGACCCCACAGATCTAGGCCGCTCCATTCACATCTGACAGGAATCTCCAGAACCAGCTCTAGCAGCCTCCACAGTCTCCACTCCAGAGCAATAACAATGGGAAGAATGACAAAATGCCTCAGTGATACTGCAGTCCCTCAATCTGGCAGGAGGGCTATTCAATCAGCCTGCCACCTGCACAATAGGCTTGTTGACTCACCATAGGGCTAATTCCATCCCTAGCACTTTCAAGACCTGGGGACAGCCCCAGAGACCTCTGAAACTGCTCCCGCAAATGAACAATGTCTGATCCCTGCCTCCGGCAAACTCCAGTAGATTCCAGGGGGATACCACTAGCATGGACAATATGCTGTGCTACATCAACAAGCCCACGCATGGCAACACTGAACAACCCCCTGTGCCCACACCTGCAACCATCCCAGCACAGCCCCCCACATTCACCCCGGCCCCTCCGGACCCCAGCTTCCATCACAATCCAACACCTCACTTTGACCTATAGAACCCCCCATGACCTCCAATGCAAGTGTGACCCTCCCAGGTCTGCATAATCTGGCACTTGACCCAGCACCTGGCCCTCCTCAAACTGACTTGACACCACTGAACACCCACTAATCACTCCTGCTGCCACTTGTGTGGAGACCCAGGCCTCTCTCTAGTCAGAATAAACCCCCTTGGGACAATGGACCTCCTAGGCATAGGCTCCCAGGTGAGCCGCCCTGAGGGGGCCCTTCAGGCAGGTGGAGTTCCGCCCTCAGTGCCTTTCCTCCACAAGGAAAAGGGAGTAACCACTATTACTACTACTACAATGCCAGCCTTTTTCCCCACAATGGCACCAGACCTGATGACATTCACAATGCCTTCACCCACAAAGAGTGTCTGGACATTCAAAAATTGGATGCATTCATGGGCCAAAACTTCTGAAAATGGCATACATTCCTTACCCAATGTCATAATATGTTTTAGGCAAAGCCACTCACTTTCTAGGTTGACAGCTTCCAGGTGGCCTTTGTCACCTCATACCTCCAGGGAATCACATTTGACCACTACACAGCTCTCATCCAGTTTGACCCCAACAACCTGGCACTCTCTTGCTAGCAAGCCTTCATTGATGATTTCTCTAGAAAGTTCAGGATCTATGATACTGTGGCCAAGGCCAAGGACAACCTCTTCAACCTCCAGATGTGCTCCAAAAAGCACTTCACCACCTTCATCATATGTTTCAAAAAGGAAGCTTATGAGACAGATTGGAATTACAGCACCCTCTAGTACACCCTCCACCATGCACTGCCACAATGTATCAAGGATGTCCTCCGATTTGCCTTGAAACAACTCTCCTATGACAAATACAAGGCCCTTGTCATGCAAATTGACCAACAATATTGGGAAGACTGCAGTGAGTACTTGAACTCCTAAGCCCCTTGGAACACTAAAGGAGAAACCCCATGGTCCTCCGGCAAAAACCCCAACCCCCAAACCTGAAACACCAATCAACCCATGTTCCCTAGCAGCCAACCCCCAGTGAGTCGCGGCCCACCCAATACTAACCCTGGCAGCAGTGCCCGCCCCCAGGCCCAATTCAATGCTGCCATGGCTGTCAATAACCTGGGTGATGTGCCAAGCCCCAAGGAACCCCTGAAAAACTCTGAAGATCCTGACTACGCCAATGAACAGGACAAAGAAGCCCTCCAGGCCAACTGACTCCCAAAAAAGGGTTGACTCTAGATTGAAGTTCTGAAGGATGTGCAGGAACAATGAAGGAGGGAGGGGGTTTGCATACTTTGTGGTGAGAAAGACCACTTCATCTCCAAGTATCCCCAATGACAAGTTATGGGATGCACCACCTGGACCCTTGAAGAGGAGGACACCACCTATGAATATTCGGAAAATGACCTGGCAATTTAGACCCAGAAGATGCTCTAAATCACAGAATTGACCCTAATGTCTTTTCTGCCCCAGTCTCACATCTTCATTCCATGACACTTGCATAGGACACTCTCATGGCTTACCTACCCTCCCACTCTTTGCACTCTCTCCTCCTTAAAACCCACCTCACCTCCTCCGGAACCCCCCTCAACACCCTTGTCGATAGTGGCACTATAGACAACTTCATTAACAAAGCATGATCTATCTTCACCCTGGAACCTGCTTAATGACTCCCAATCCTGGTACAGCTCTGCCTCTTTGATGGGAACACCTCTACAGTGGGAGACATCACTCACTTCATGCATATGCCCATTACTTTTACCAATGGACAGACTCACACCCTTTGGATATTAATTACCAAACTCCACTCCTCTGCACCCCTGGTCTTAGGGCTTTCATGGCTCCAAGACACCAACCCCTGCATTGACTGGTGACATCTCACCCTCTGCCTGACCCAGAAGCTAATGCCTAATGACCAGCAACTCCCCTTCAATATCCCACACTCTCCGGAATTAACCCTGAGGAACTCTCTGAATGGACCCCCACCACTCCCTGGGCTCTAGTCTTACTCATCCTGATCCTTTGTCATCAATGCCAGGCTGGATGGTGCTCTGGGACCAATATCAGCCCTTATCAACAGTGGAGCTACTGGAGTCTTTATTAGTGACACTCTCAACCTTCCTCATAACCTCCTCAATCAACTCCTCAGCTTGCAATGCCTTGACGGTGCCCCCTCCTCCTCTGGCCCCATCCTTAGGTCTCACTCAGAATGCGTGACCTTGGACAATGGCTATGAGTTCACCTCTAACTTCCTGGTTATGCGACTCCACAAGTTAGTCCCAATGGTGCTGGGACTACCCTGGCTACATAATACAAACCCCGACATTGATTGGAGAATGCTCACAATGACCTTCTTGGGACCCAAAGACCACCCCCAGACTGCCATGCACCTCCGAGTCCTGGGAAGCAACCCAGCACCCTATGCCCCTGAAGCAGCTGCCACACCCCCCAGCTATACTCTGCCAATGCCCGTCTAAACTTGCAAGGCCCCCGCTCAACCTCCAGACATTCCTTGGGACAGACACAAAGGGCCAAACTACATGGGCTGGTCCCAGACACGTATCACATCTGCTTCAGCTGATGCACCTGTAACTCCAATCAACCCAAATGCACTTGACATTAGGATTATTGGAGCCACCTCCTTTGCCTGTCTCATGAGGGATGGAACCCTCACATTTCAGCTATACACCTCGCTGTCTCCTCCAGAAAAACACCTATGAGGGGATGCTATTCCTCCAGAAAAGAAGACCAAAGAACAGATCCTCTGAGAAGTAGTTCTCCTGGAGTATTACAAATTCACTAATGTATTCTCTGAAGGTGATGCTAAAGAAATTCCTCTCCACCGCCCCTACAACTATATGATTGACCTTGAAGAAAGAGCCAACCCCCCTTTTGGTAAGGTCTACAACATGTCAAAAGTCAAGCTCTGGGCCCTCAAAGACTACCTTGATGAAATGCTTGGAAAGGGATTCATTTAACTCTTTGCCTCTGCTGCTGGAGCCCTGGTTCTATTTGCCAAGAAGAAGGATGGTTTGCTCCAACTTTGCATCAACTACTGGGGACTCAATAAGATCACCAAGAAGAACTGCTACTCACTTCTACTCATTGGTGATCTGGTCAATTGACTCCACAGCACCAAGGTTTACACAAAAATCAATTTCTGCTCCAGCTACAACAACATCTGCATCACCCCAGGATATGAGTGGAAAACTTCATTCTGCATGCAGTATGGTCTGTTTGAATACCTTGTAATGCCCTTTGGAATGACTAACTCCCCTGCCACATTCCAATACTTCATGAACAACATTTTCCATAACATGAGCAATGTTTTTGTGATTGTCTACCTGGATGACATCCTCATCTACTCTGACTCAAAGGAGGACCACCGGAAGCATGTCTAGCAGGTCCTGGGATGCCTTTGGGAGTACAATCTCCATGCCAAATCTGAGAAGTGTTCATTTCACATGGAAGAGGTTGAGTATCTTGGTGTCATCATATACTCAGAGGGCATTTGCATGGACCCCCACAAGATCAAGGCCATTATCAACTGGCCACAACCCTGGAATGTCAAAGAAGTGCAGTCCTTCTTAGGTTTCACTAATTTTTACTGGAGATTTATAGATAACTACTTTAGTATCATGAAACTCCTCAACTAGCTCACATGCAAGGATGTAGCATGGAACTGGGATAGTAGGTGCCAGAGTGTCTTTAACCTACTCAAGGAGGCCTTCACCACCACCCCCATACTCTGGCACTATGACCCCACCCTCTCAATCATCCTAGAATGCAACACCTCTGACTATGCCATTGCCAAAATCCTCTCACAGATGGAAGCCAATGGTGGGGAGCCCTGGCCAGTCACCTTCTACACCCGGTCCATGATCAATGCTGAGCTCAATTACAATATCTACAACAAGAAGCTCCTTGCCATCATTGAAGCCTTCAAACAATGGCAAGTCTACCTCAAGGGAGCCTGACACTGGATTCAAGTTTACTCAGATTACAACAATCTGCAGTACTTCACCACAACCAAGCAACTTAGCTGACAGCAGGCCTAATGGTCTAAAATCCTCTTGGAATATGACTTCATGATCTAGTACCATTCAAGATGACTTGGAGCTAAACCTGATGTCCTCACCCAACGACTGGATGTCTACCCCAAGAAATTGTTCAAGGTAGAACACAATGCATTCAATCATTGCATGGTGATCCCCCCTGAACATCTGAATGCCATACTGATTTTAAATGATGAAGGAATCCTGAGCCAGATACACCGCGCCCCCTGGGACAAGTATTTCATTGACTATGACCCTTGCAACTCCCCCGATGGAACTGACCAGAACTCCACCTTTTCCTTGTCCTCTGACAAAAAACTCCTTCTCTGGGATGGCCACATCTACATTCTGAATCATGCCCAACTCTGCTACAATATTCTCTGCCAACACTATGACTACAAGCTCTGGAGACATCCTGGGATACATAAGACCCTCCAGCTTATCTCCTGGGCTTACTTTTGGCTAGGGTTAAGGAAGGATGTGACCTGCTATATTTGATTATGCAAACCCTGCCTCTGGGCCAAAGTTCCCCAACACTAACCCTATGGGCTCCTAAAATCCCTGCCAGTTGGATGATGCCCCTGGTCCTCCATATCCCTGAATCATATTGTCAAACTTCTGGAATCAGAAGAGTTCAATGCTATCCTCGTCATTGTATGTAGGCTAACTAAGCAGGGCATCTTCCTACCCTGCCACACCATGGACACTGCCCTGGACTTTGCCTGGCTATTCATCAAGCATGTCTTCACCAAACACAGACTCCTAAATGACATTGTCTCCAACCAAGGCCCACTCTTCATGTCTAAATTCTGGACTTCCCTATATAAGGCCCTTGAAGTAAAAGCCAGTCTCTCCACTGCCTACCACCCCAAAACCAATAGTCAAACTGAAAGAGTCAACCAGTTTTTTGAGTAGTACCTCTGGCTGTATATCAACTACCTACAGGACAACTGGCACACTGAGCTCCCTCTAGCTGAATTCACCTATAACAACATGCTGCACTTGGCCACTGGGGTGACCCCCTTCTTTGCTAACAAAGGATATCACCCCTGACTGACATTCTTGCTCCAGGACATCCCATTGCATGCCAAAGTTGCCCAGGATCTTCAGTTCCTTCATGTGTTCTTCTAAGAGAAAATCAACACTGCAAACCAGGCCTATACAAAACATGCTGACCAGAAATGGGAAGACACCCCTGGCTGGGCCCCCAGAACAAAGGTATAGTTAGATTGACACCACCTCTGCACCTGCTGGCTCTCCCCAAAGCTCAATCACAAGCACCTTGGCCCATTCAAGGTCTTGAAAAAAGTCTCATCCCATGCCTACAAGATCGAGCTCTCCTTGGGACTTAAAGGTCTGCACCCAGTATTTCATGTCCACCTCTTAGAATGACATTCCCCAGACCCCTTTCCCAAGCAACACTCTGAACCCCCTCTCCTGGTCGAGGTCAAGGATGAGTACCACTATGAGGTTGAGGACATCTTTGACTCCTGGAACATTTGTGGATGACCCCACTTCCTCATACAATGGCAGGGATACAGCCTAGAAGATGACACTTGGGAACCATGCCAAAACCTTGAAGGCACCCTTGACAAACTCCGGAACTTTCAGCAATGATACCCAAGAAATAACCCTCCCAGACACAGGACTCACAGATGGCAGTAGTGAGCATAACCTCCACCTCTGGGTTGAGTAGGAATTCAACTCCTATGTATACCTTCCATTCCCCCTCTCTAAAAAATCTTACTCCCTTTTAGTCCTCTTCCACAGTAGCACCCCAGAGTCTGGGCAAGGTGCTTTTTCTAGTTCTTCTACCACCTTACTGACATTGTTTTTCAACTCTGGAAGACCAATTATATACATTTTATACATACAATAATCTACAGACAGTGGCAATACACATACACTAACCTGCAGACAGTAGCAAGAAAACAAGGGCCCCTAGAGCTGGAGCCCCAAACTATCCTCATTCTTCTCCCCCTTTGGCCAGCCCTAGAAACTCTCCCCCATCCCCCCCCCCAGACTGTGCTCCTGCCATACCTCCTCTGTCAGCTGATCCCAGGACAGAAGCTGTTCACCCTCATCCAGGATTTGCTTGAACCATGACTTTGGGGCTGGAACATTCCTCCAGCAGTGAGCTGTCATCAGCCTCCCCAGCAAGTCCAGGCTATGCTCCACTCCAGGACTCTTCACTTCCATCTGCAACCTTTTTTGCAGGGACAAGAGTGCTGCAGCAGCCTCATCCAGAAGCAGGTGATGCTCCCAGGCCCAACCTGGGAACATCAGTACTAACTTGGCTGCAAGAAGGAAATACTCACTTAGAGAAGCTATATGCCCAATTACTATGTCTTGATGCAGGGCCTTGACCAGCTCTGGACTCGACAAACCCTGCTCCAGGAGCCCCACCTACACCTCAACTTTCCCCTAGGCCACCCTCACCTCTTCTAGCTCTGAGACAGCTGCCTAATAGTCTCTCTCTAGCCCCCTCCCACATGCCACCTCCTCCATTGCCCCCTCCTCATGCTTCTTCCTCTCTTGATCACCCTATCCTGAATACCTCTGCCAAACCCTCACCTTGATATCCAGTAGCCACCCAGATAAAGGGGAAAAGGTCACCAGGGAGAGGCATACTGGCAAAGCTAGGGATGAGGTTTCTGTAAGCAGATGCACCCTCTTAGAAGGCCCCAAGGAGGGACTGGATGACACCCACTTCTTTCTTTTGTCCAGGCGCCCCCCATGGCCCTCGTAACTGCCGATCCTAGCTTGGGTTGCCTAATGGGTGATTAGAACCATGGGACAACCCTGGCTCCCCACCCAGATGGCCCTCCAACTCCCCAAACCCCTACCAGTCGCCTTCATGGGCACTTCCCACCAGCTCCACCACTCAGTCCTACTCCTCAACTCCCATCCTCCAAGTGATTCCCCCCAGTAGCTACTTCTGCTTCCAAAAAATGCAGCACACCCTCCACAGCACTGATATAAAACATCACTTGTGATTGAGGTGGCACACCTTGCATATAGCCATGTCCTGGTGGGACAAGGGGCCTGGAACCTTAAACAGGCAAGGGACCCATTGCCAAGCACAGTGCAAGCACTGCACCAAAATTAGCAAAGAGACCCAAAGCAGGAGACTACTTACTAGTCCATTGCTTATACACTAGGCATGGGAAGGCAGACCCTAGAGCCTCTCCAGGGCCTCCCTAAACTGCTCCTGTGTTATGTCTGCCCATGCAACACGTTAGCTCTCTGGAACCTCCAAAATGGCCCCTATTGCTATCCTAGAGTGACAGAAATGGGGGCAGACAGCCTAGGGCAGAGAGGGGGTTGCGGATAGGGGACAGTCTTCTGTGCAAAGGTGGGTGTGAAATGACCCAGATGGGACTCCAGAAGAGCACCAGGGCCTGCATTGGGAGCTGGCTGGAACCTGCCTCTGGAGTAGGATTATTGCATTGTTCTGGAAAAGGAAGGTCAATCATAACAAACAAATGACATGGCAACACACATATTGAGTGAGCACTGCCACATGCATGCAGTATCATGCATTCTGGGCCTCCCACACAACCAGGGAGGCCACTTTGTTAGTAGCTGGGGGCATCAGAGAATGCATCAGGATTAGGTGCTGGATTCCATGATTGGACCCCAGTCTGAACCACTGGTTATGCATGCTTTGGAGGGTCTTGGCACTGAAGAGAGGGTGATGTCACAACTCCCCTCTGGAGCCCCCCATGATAGCCCTGGAACCTCATCCAAGACTCTCTTTCATCAACCCCGCAATATGCTCCACCCCCACAGCTACTGACACTGCCATCACATAATGCCAGTCAAAGTGTGCCAGTCAGTGTGTACCAGTCAAGCAAAAGGGCATGCAACAATTCAAGTAATATCAAGACTAGCAAATACAATGGGGAACTATGCTATAAGTACTACAGGGTCAGGTCTTGGGGTTCCAGAGTGTCTGAGATGGGTTCCAGGAGGCATTGAATAATAGGCAGAGACTATATACTTGAATCACACATGTGGAGTGCACAATCAATTAGCACAGAGCTGTGGTGCATGATGGCTGGAAGTGGGTTACATGATCTGATCATTGACGGTGGTCAATTCTTGGGTCTGTGATGCAGGGTTCCTAGGGGGGTGGGCTGATGGTAGTTGTGATGGCCAGAATAATCATGTGCTCTAAGTTTGGTATGCATTTTGTGACTCCTAATTTACTAACTGGGTCTTGTCTTAGAACCTCTGGTTCAGACTTGACCTTCCCTAATCCCCAGCCTCTACAAAAATATCTGAAGCCCCAGGTTAAGTTCCATTCCCTGGGACCACTCCCTATCCACGTCTTGAACCCCAGAGCCCTAGCCCCAGAGCTTCAGATACCTGGGTATCCATAGATCAAGTCTGCATTATAAGGGTGTTGCTTTCCTGGAAAGCTCCCAATTTAGCAGAACTTGACAATAGACAATAAAGCATACTTTGTATAGTCTGCAATTAAGGATGTGAATAGGGGAAATATGTTTTCAAGAGAGATATACATGCATTCTATGAGTGGCAGAGCCACAAAGGGAACAAAGATAAGCATGGCTGCAGTTGACTCTGGTGCAAGATGATATGTTAAAGCTGAAATACACAGTGTTACTTCCTGGAAAATGCTAGCTGTTACCTGTTAGGTTCCACTGAGTCAGGGGCTTTCCAGGAAAGCAATGCCCTTACAAGGCAAACTTGATCTATGAATACTCGGGTGTCTGGAGCTCTGGAGCTAAGACTCCAGGGTTTAAGATGGGGACAGGGGGGGTGGTCCTGGGGAAATGGAACTTAATCTGGGGCTTTGGGTGTTTTGTAGAGGCTGGGAGTTGGTGGAGGTCAAGTTGGAACTGGAGGTTCTAAGACAAGACTTGGTTAGCAAATTATGAGTCATGAAGTGCATACCAAACTTAAAGCACATGATTATTCTGGTGTGCCAGTCAAAGCATGCCAGTCAGTGTGTATCAGTCAAGCAAAAGGGCATGCAACAATTTAGGTAATATCAAGACTAGCAAATACAATGGGGAACTATGCTATAAGTACTATGGGGTTAGATCTTAGGGTTCCAGAGTGTCTGGGATGGGTTTTGGGAGACATTAAGTAGTGGCAGGGACTGTATACTTGGATCGCATGTGTGGGGTGCATGATCAATTGGCGCGGAGGAAGTCGTGATGTATGATGGCTAGGAGCAGGCTACGTAATCTGATTGTTGCTGGCAGTTGATCCTGGAGTCTGTGATGCAAGATTCCTGGGAGTTGGCTGATGTTGGTTATAATATGTATGATGGCAGTGTCAGCAACTGTGGGGGCGAGGTGCATTGTGGGAGTGAAGTTCCAGGGTTGTCCCAGAGGACTCTGGAAGGGGGTTATAACATCACTCCCCCCTCAGTGCCAAGACCCTCTAAGGCATGCATAACTGGTGGTTTGAACTGGAGTCCAATCATGGGATCCAGCACCTGACCTACCATGTATTGAAAAAAAATTTTACTATCAACTCAACCATATTGCATATGCCAATGCATTTCCCAATGCCTCCACCTACTAACAAAGTGGCCCCCTTAGTTACGTGGGAGGCCTGGGATGCATGATATTGCACATGTCTGACAGTACTTGTCCAGCATGAGTGTCGCCATGTTGTCCATTCTATAACTGACCATTCTTTTCCAGAATAATGCAATAATCCTGCCCTAGAGGTGGGTCCCAGCTGGCTCCTGGAGCCTGCTCTCAATGCAGGCCCTGGTGTCCCCCCAGAGCCCCATCTGAGTTGTCCCATGCCCACCTTTGCATGGAAGACTGTCTCTCCTTCTCATCTGCAACTCCCTCCCCATTTTAGGCTGTCTGCCCCCCATTTCCATCATTCTGGGATGGCAATAGGGGCCGTTTCAGAGGTCCTGGAGAGCTGTCATATTGCATGGGCAGATGTAATGCAGGAGCAATTTAGAGAGGCTCTGAAAAGGCTCTAGGGTCTATCTGCTCACACCTAGTATGTGAGCAATGGACCAGTGAATGGTCTCCTACTTCAGGTCTCTTTACTGATTTTGGTGCAGTGCTTGCACTGCACCTAGCAATGGGTCCCCTGTCTGTTCAAGGTCCCAGGCCTCTTGTCCTGCCAAGACATGGCTGTATGTGAGGCATGCCACCTCAACCATGAGCAGTGTTCTATGTTGGCGCTGTAGAGGATGTGCTACATTTCTTGGGAGCAGGAGTGGCTACTGGGGGGAATCACCTAGAGGATGAGAGTCAAGGAGCAGGATTGAGTGGTGGAGCCAGTGAGAGAGGCACCTACAGAGGTGTCAAGTGGGGGTTCAGGAGGCCAGGGGCCCAACCAGATGGGGGCTGGGGTTGTCCCATGGTTCTGATCACCTGTCGGGCAACCTGGGCTGGGGCCGGCAGTTATGAGGGCCTTGGGGGGCACCCAGACAAAGGGAAGAAGCAAGCATTACCTAGTCTCTCCCCAGAGCCTTCTAAAAGGGCATGTCTGCCTTCATCCCTGGCTCTATCAGCACACCTTTCTCTGGTGACTTTTTCCCCCTTATCTAGGTGGCCACTGGGCATCAAGGTGAGGGTCTGGCAGAAGCAATTGGGCCAGGGCAACCAGGAGAGGGAGGAGCATGAAGAGGGGGAATATAAGGCGGCCATCTTGGAGCTGGAAAAGATGAGGGTGGCCCAGGAGGAAGTCGATGTCCAAGCAGGGCTTCTGGGGCTGGGTTCGTCAAGTTCGGGGCTGGTCAAGGCCCTACATGAGGATGCAGTAATTGGGTGTATGGCCTCCCTCAGTGAGTATTTTCTTCTTGTGGTCAGGTTGGTACTGATGTCCCCAGGTTAGGCCTAGGAGCATTGCCTGCTCCTGGACAGGGCTGCTGCAGTGCTCTTGTCCCTGCGGAAGGAATTGCAGGTGGAGGTGAGAAATCCCAGGGTGGAGTGGGGTCTGGACCTGCTAGGGAAGCTGGTGACGGCTTACTGCCAGAGAAATGTTCCGGCCCCAAAGTCATAGTTTGAGTGGATCCTGGATGAGGGTGAGCAGCTCCCGTCTTGGGATCAGTTGGCTGAGGAGGTGTGGTGGGAACACAGCCCAGAGGGGGGGGGGGTGGGAGAAGGTTTCCAGAGTTGGCCAAAGGGGGGGAAGGGTGAGGGTGGCTCAGGGCCTCAGCTCTAAAGGCCCTCTGTTTTCTTGTCATTGTCTTGTAGAATAGCGTATATATCAATCTGTAAATTAGTGTATATATAGAACATATATATTGGTCTCTTGGAGTTGAAAAACAATGTAAGTAAGATGGTAGAAAAACTAGAGAAAACACCTTGCCCAAACTCTGGAGCATCGCTATGGAAGAGGACTAAAAGGGAGTAAGATTTTTTAGAGAGGAATAGAAGGTATATATGGGAGTTGAATCCCTACTCAACCCAGAAGTGGGGGTTATGCCCACTACTACTATCTGTGAGTCCTATGCCTGGAAGGGTCATTTTCCAGGTGACATTGCTGGAAGTCCCAGAGTTTGTCAAGGGTACTGTCAAGGTTTCGGCATGGTTTCCAAGTGTCATCCTCTGGGCCGTACCCACACCATCATATAAGGAAGTGTGGTCATCCACAAATATTCCAGGAGTCAAGGATGTTTTCAACCTTGTAGTGGTACTCGTCCTTGACCTCGACCAGGGGAGGGGATTCAAGGCATTGCTTGGGAAAGAGGTCTAGGGGATGTCTTTCCAGAAGGCAGATGTGAAACACTGAGTGCAGACCTTTAAGTCCTAGGAAGAGCTCGATTTTATAGGCATGGAATAAGACTTTCTTTAAGACCTTGAATGGGCTGAGGCACTTGTGATCAAGCTTTGGGGAGGGCTGGCAGGTGTGGAGGTGGCATCAATCTAACCATACCTTTGTCCCGGGGGCCCAGTTGGGGGTGTCTTCTCATTTTTGATCAGCATGTTTTATATAGGCCCAATTTACAGTATCAATTTCCTCCTGGAGAAATGCATGAAGGGACTGAAGATCCCAGGCAACTTCATGAGCAGCATGCAATGAAATGTCCTGGAGCAAGAACATTAGTCAGGGGTGATATCCTTTGTTGGCAAAGAAGGGGGTCACTCCAGTGGCAAAGTGCGGCATGTTGTTGTAGGTGAATTTGGCTAGAGGGAGCTCGGTGCACTAGTTGTCCTGTAGATAGTTGACATACAGCCAAAGGTACTGCTTGAGAGACTGGTTGACTCTTTTGGTTTGACCATTGGTTTTGGGGTGGTAGGCAGTAGAGAGACTGCCTTTTACTTCTAGGGCCTTACATAGGGAAGTCTAGAATTTGGACACAAAGAGTGGGCCCTGGTCGGAGATGATGTCATTTGGGAGTTCATGTTTGGCAAAGACATGCTTGAGGAATAGCTGGGTGAAGTCCAGGGCAGTGTCTGTGGTGTGGCAAGGTAGGAAGATGCCCTACTTGGTTAGCCTACACACAACGACAAGGATGGCATCAAACACTTCTGATTCTGGAAGTTCAACAATATGATCCAGGGATATTTGTCCTGGGGAGTGCAGCATATCTGGCTCAGGATTCCTTCATCATTCAAAATCAGTATGGCATTCAGATGTTCAGGGGGGATCACCATGCAATGATTGAATGCATTGTGTTCTACTTTGAACAATTTTTTAGAGTAGACATCCAGTTATTGGGTGAGGGCATCAAGTTTAGCTCTGAGTCGTCCCGGACAGTACTAGATCATAAAGTTATACTCTGAGAGGATTTTGGACCATCAGGCCTGCCATCGGCTGAGTTGCTTAGTCATAGTAAAGTAATGCAGGTTGTTGTGATCCAAGTAAACTTGGATCTGGTGTCAGGCTCCCTCAAGGTAGGCTCACCATTGTTTGAAGGCTTCAACAATGGCAAGGAGCTCCTTGTTGTAGATATCATAATTGAGCTCGGTGTCAATCATGGACCAGGTGTAGAAGGTGACTGGCCAAGGCTCCCCACCATTGGCTTCCATCTGTGAGAGAATTTTGGCAATGGCATAGTCAGAGGTGTTGCATTCTAGGATGATCGAGAGGGTGGGGTCATAGTGCCAGAGTATGGGGATGATGGTGAAGGCCTCCTTGAGTAGGTTAAAGACACTCTGGCACCTACTATCCCAGTTCCATGCTACATCCTTGCATGTGAGCTAGTTGAGGAGTTTCATGATACTAAAGTAGTTATCTATAAATCTCCAGTAAAAATTAGTAAAACCTAAGAAGGACTGCACTTCTTTGACATTCCAGGGTTGTGGCCAGTTGATAATGGCCTTGATCTTGTGGGGGTCCATGCAAATGCCCTCTGAGTATATGATGACACCAAGATACTCAACCTCTTCCATGTGAAATGAACACTTCTCAGATTTGGCATGGAGATTATACTCCCAAAGGCATCCCAGGACCTGTTAGACATGCTTCCGATGGTCCTCCTTTGAGTCAGAGTAGATGAGGATGTCATCCAGGTAGACAATCACAAAAACATTGCTCATGTTATGGAAAATGTTGTTCATGAAGTATTGGAATGTGGCAGGGGAGTTAGTCATTCCAAAGGGCATTACAAGGTATTCAAACAGACCATACTGCATGCAGAATGCAGTTTTCCACTCATATCCTGTGGTGATGCAGATGTTGTTGTAGCTGGAGCGGAAATTGATTTTTGTGTAAACCTTGGTGCTGTGGAGTCAATTGACCAGATCACCAATGAGTAGAAGTGAGTAGCAGTTCTTCTTGGTGATCTTATTGAGTCCCCAGTAGTTGATGCAAAGTTGGAGCAAACTGTCCTTCTTCTTGGTGAATAGAACCAGGGCTCCAGCAGTGGAAGTGGAGAGTTAGATGAATCCCTTTCTGAGCATTTTATCAAGGTAGTTTTTGAGGGCCCAGAGCTCGACTTCCAACATGTTGTAGACCTTACTGAAAGGGGGGCTGGCTCCTTCCTCGAGGTTAATCATATGATTGTAGGAGTGGTGGGGAGGAATTTCTTTAGTGTCACCTTTGAAGAATATGTCAGCAAATTTGTGATACTCCAGGGGGACTACTTCTTGGAGGATCTATTCTTCAATTTTCTTTTCTAGGGGGATAGCATCCCCTTGTAGGTGTTCTTCTGGGGGAGAAGGTGAGGTGTGCAGCTGAAACATGGGGGCCCTGTCTCTCATGAGATAGGCAAAGAGGGCAGCTCCAATGATCTTAATGTCGAATGTATTTGGGTCAATCGGAGTTGTGGATGCATTGGCTGAAGTGGGTATGATGCATGTTTGGGACCAGTCCAAGTAGTTTAGCCCTTTATATCTGTTCCAAGAAATGTTTGGGAGTCAAATGGGGGCCTTGCAAGTTTGGATGGGTGTTGGCAGAATATGGCTGGGAGGGCACGGCAGCTGCTTGGGGGGTGTGGGGCACTGGATTGCTTCCTAGGGCCTGGAGGTGCATGGTGGTTGGAGGGCAGCCTTTGGGTTCCAGGAAGGTCATCGTAAGCATTCTCCAATTGATATCAGGGTTTATGTTACATAGCCAGGGTAGTTCCAGCACCATTGGGGTTGATACATGGAGTTGCGTAACTAGAAAGTTAGAGGTGAACTCATAGCTATTATCTAGGGTCATGTATCCTGAGTGAGATCTTAGGATGGGGCTGGAGGAGGAGAGGGTACTATCAAGGCATTGCAAGCTGAGAGGTTGGTTGAGGGGGTCGTGGAGAAGGTCAAGGGTATCACTAATGAAAACTCCAGTAGCTCCACTATTGATGAGGGCTGATATTAGTCCCAGGGCACTGTCCAGCCTGGCATTGATGACAAAGGATTGGGACAAGTGAGACTGGAGCCTGGGGGGTGGTGGGGGTCCATCTAGAGAGTCCTTAGGGGTTAGTTCTGGAGAGTGCGGGATATTGAAGGGAAATTGCTGGTTATTAGGTGTTAGCTTCCAGGTCAGGCAGAGGGTGAAATATCACCAGTTAATGTGGGGGTTGGTGTCCCAGAGCCATGGAAGCCCCAAGACCAGGGGCACAGAGGAGTGTAGTTTAGTAATTAACATCTAAAGGGTGTGAGTCTGTCCATTGGCAAAAGTAATAGGCATATGCACAAAGTGAGTGATGTTCCCTGCCATAGAGGCATCCCCATCAAAGAGGCAGAGCTGCACCAGGACTGGAAGTCATTGAGCAGGTTTTGGAGTGAGGGTAGACTATGTTTCATCAATGAAATTGTCTGTGCTGCCACTGTTGACGAAGGTGTTGAGGGGGGTTCCAGAGGGAGTAAGGCAGGTTTTGAGGAGGAGGAAGTGCAAAGAGTGGGAGGGTAGGTAAGCCATGAGAGTGTCCTGTGCAAGTGTCATGGAATGAAGATGTAAGACCGGGGCAGAGAAGATGTCAGAGTCAATTCCATAATTTAAAGCATCTTTTGGGTCTAAATTGCCAGGTTGTTTTCCAAATATTTGTAGGTGGCATCCTCCCCTTCAAAGGTCCAGGTAGCAT
Source organism: Termitomyces heimii (assembly GCA_003313675.1). Taxonomy (NCBI): domain Eukaryota; kingdom Fungi; phylum Basidiomycota; class Agaricomycetes; order Agaricales; family Lyophyllaceae; genus Termitomyces; species Termitomyces heimii. The sequence goes on from QLON01001076.1 coordinate 18,804, forward strand.
GTCCCATAATCTGTTATTGGGGACACTGGGAGATGAAGTGATCTTTCTCACCACAGAGTATGCAAACTCCCTCCCTCCTTCATTGTTCCTATACATCCCTCAGAACCTCAATCCAGAGTGATTCCTTGTTGGGGAGTTGGTTGGCCCAAAGGGCCTCTTTGTCCTGTTCATTAGTAAAGTCGAGACCCTCAGAGTCTTCCAAGGGTTCCTCGGGGCTTGGCAGGTCATCCAGGTTGTTGGCAGCCATGACAGCATTGAGTTGGGCCTGGGGGTGGGCACCACTGCCAGGGTTAGTATTGGGTGGGCCACGACTTACTGGGGGTCTATTATCAGGGAATGTGGGAGGGTCATTGCTTTGGGTTTGGGGGTTGGGGTTTTTGCCGGAGGACCACAGAGTTCCTCCCCTGGGGTTTCAGAGGGTTTGGGAGTTTGAGTATTCACTGTGGTCTTCCCAATATCATTAGTCAATTTGCATGATGAAGGCCTTGTATTCATCGTAGAAGGGTTGTTTCGGGGCAAGTCGGAGGACGTCCTTGATGCATTGTGGCAGTGCGCAGTGGAGGGCATAGTGGAGGATGCTGTAATTCCAACCTGTCTCATAAGCTTCCTTTTTGAAATGTACAATGAAGATGGTGAAGCATTCTTTATAGTGCATTTGGAGGTTAAAGAGGTTGTTCTTGGCCTCGGCCACAGTATTGTAAATTCCAAACTTCTCGGAGAACTCATCAATGAAGGCTTGCTAGCAAAAGAGTGCCAGGTTGTTGGGGTCAAACTGGATGAGAGCTGTGTCGTAGTCAAATGCAATTCTCTGGAGGTATGAGGTGGCAAAGGCCACCTGGGAGCTGTCAACCTGGAAAGTAAGTGGCTTTGCCTAAAATGTATTAAGACACTGGGTGAGGAATGTATGCCATTTTTAGAGGTCACAGCCCATAAATGCATTGGGTTTTTGAATGTCCAGACGCCCTTTGTGGGCAAGGGCATCACAAATATTGTCAAGTGTGGTGCTGTTATGGGGAGGGGGGCTGGCATTGTAGTAGTAGTAGTAGTAGTTACCCCCTCCTTGTGGAGAAAAGGCATTGAGGGTGAGGCCCCACCTGCTTGGAGAGCCTCCTCCGGGTGGCTTACCTGGGGGTCTGTGCCTGGGAGGTCTGTTATTCCAAGGGGGTTCATTTTGACTAGGAGAAGGCCTGGGTCTCTATACAGGTGGCAGCGGAGGGGGCTGGTGGGAGTTTGGCAGTGTTGGGTCAGTTTGAGGAGGGCTGGGTGCTAAGTTAGATGCCAGGTCACATGGAGAACATTTAGCCCAGAAGAGTTGCACTTGCATTAGAGATCGTGGGGAGTTTTGTAAGTCAAAGTGAGGTGGCGGATTGCAGTGGAAGCTGGATTCTGGAGGGGCTGGGATGGACATGGGGGGCTGTGCCAGAATGGTTGCAAGCATGAGTGCGAGCGTGGGGGGTTGTTTGTTGTTGCCATGCATGGGCTTGTTGATGTAGCACAGTGTGTCGTCTATGCTAGTGGTGTCCGCCCAGGGTCTACTGGGGCTTGCCAGGGGCAGGGGTCAGACATTATCCATTTATGGAAGCAGTTCCAGGAGTATCTAGGGCTGTCCCCAGATCTCAAAAGTGCTAGGGATGGGGTTAGCCCTGTGACAAGTTGACAAACCTACTATGCAGGTGATGGGCTGATCAAATAGTCCTCCCACAGGATTGAGGGACTGCAGTATAGCTGAGGCATTTTGTCATTCTTCCTGTTGTTGTTGCCCTCAAGTGGGGACTGTGGGGGCTGCCGGAGCCAGTTCTGGGGGTTTTTATCAGATGTAAATTGAGCAACTCAGATTTGTGGGGTTGTTGAGGAGTCAAGGAGAGGGGGATATATGGACTTTGTTGAGCAGTTGATGCAACTCTTCATGGAGGATCATGTTGCATTTATACATTACCATAGTCTGCTCCAGGAGTTCTCCTCGCATGAGGCAATTCCTAAATTCAACCAAGTAATGGGCCCATTCCTTCAGAGTGCCTATGAAGTTGTTATGTCAGAAATCTGTGAGTAGCACTCTTGCCCATCTTGCAAAGTCCTCTGGTGAGATCCTGAGTGAGCATAGTACTTTGTCCCATTGCTATTTATACTCTTTGAGGCACTGTCATCCTATGGGTGAGGGAGGGGTCCTAGTGGGTGGTGTGGTAGTTGGGTAGTGTTGAGAGGGGTAGTCATAGTTGTGAGGTCCCTGGGGTTGGGGGGCGGAGCACTGGTAACCATAATAGAGGGTGGGTGCAAAGGGGCCTTTGCTGGGGGGTACCGAGTGAGGTTTGCTGAGAACTGGTGGGGTCTCTAGCAGACCTCCAGAGATGCTCTGGTATGAGGGGACCTCCACAGGTTACGCCATGGCTAGGTTGGGCAGAGGGGCCTGACTGACTGAGGGCCCCAGATCATAAAGGGATGGGTCAGGGGCCCAGTGGCAGTGAAGATATTGGAGTTTGTATGGGAGGGGTGGGTAGGCAGGGTGGGGAGTTTGTGTGAAGTAATGATCTGGGACCAGATACCCATAAGGATCAGTCTGGTAGCCTGTGAGATAGTAGGTATGAGTATATGTTGCCATCAAAAATGGTTTAAGGAGGGAGTCTTGATATTATGTCAGGTTCTGCTGAGTCAAGGGCTTTTCAGAAAAGCAATGCCCTTATAAGGCAGACTTGATCTACAGATACCTGGATGTCTGGAGCTCTGGGGCTAGGGCTCTGGAGTTCAAGACATGGATAGAGAGTGGTCCCAGGGAATGGAACTTGACCCAGGGCTTCAGGTGTTTTTATAGAGGCTGGGAGTTGGTGGAGATCGAGTCGGAACTGGAGGTTCTAAGACAAGACCCAGTTAGCAAATTATGAGTCACGAAGTGCATACCAAACTTAAAGCATGTGATTATTTCAGCATGCCAGTCAAAGCATGCGAGTCAGTGCATACCAGTCAAGCAAAAGAGCATGCAACAATTCAGATAATATCAAGACTAGCAAATACAATGGAGAACTATGCTATAAATACTACAGGGTTGGATCTTGGGGTTTTGGGGTATCTGGGATGAGTTCTAGGAGACATTGAGTAGTGGCAGGGACTGTATACTTGGATTATGCATGTGGGGCGCATGATCAATTAGCACGGAGGAAGTCATAATGCGTAATAGCTGGGAATGGGCCACACAATCCAATCATTGCCAGTAGTTGATCCCAGGGTCCATGATGCAAGGTTCCTGGGAGTTGGCTGATGTTGGTTGTGATGCATGTGATAGTGACATTGGCAGCTGTGGGGGCAGAATGCATTGTGGAGTTAATGAAAGAGGGTCCTGGGTGGGATTCTGAGGTTGTCCTGGGAGACTCTGGAGGGGGGTTGTGACATTACCTTCTTTCTTGAAAAACTGAGAGTTGCTTCTGCATAAAGGAAGTTTATGATTATATAATCCACAACCTATGCATCTGCCCCTTTATAGCACAGTAGACTTATTTGCATTTTGGCAAATATAACATTGGCCAGACTTTAAAGGTTTTGTAAGTTTAGAAGATAAAGTATAGTTACTATCTCTCACTAAAGCATCATTACTCAAAAATATGCCAGAATCTATTAGTGTACAAGGTAGGAGTGAAGGCAGATTCTGTCAAGCAACTACTAATTGCCTGTTGCTCTATCTGTGCAGTTGTATTCAATGTTCTTTGATAGAGTTCTTAACTAAATACATTTTTAAGTGCTCTTAAATGTGATTACATACTTGGCCTTATAGGAGGACATAGTAATAGACTTTTGTTTATACACTGTCTAAGAGACTATGCTTGATTCCAGGCTCCATATATAGCCACCAATGCTTCAGCAGGTATTTAGACAACTTGCTCAGTCAGAATCAGTGAAGCCAGTGAGATCAGCTAAAATGTTAGTGCAACCTAGAATCAGCCTTAGTTTCCATATTCCTTTAAGATAGTATACAAGCCTAATGGCTGCTGCTAGTAGACAGCAGTATAACAGTTGATAAATTGGCTAAGTTGTTGTATAGTGTAGAATATGTTAGGTCAGGTGAAGATGGCAAGGTAAAGCAAACATCTGATAAGGGATCAGTATGGCATTTTCTGTAGAATGTGAATTTTATCACTAGGGAGTGATGATTTATTAAATCATTGCAGTTTGAGGCTGGGCTCCATGGGGAAAAATAAGAGTGTGGCACTTGACTGGCTGAACTGAGATATGATTTTGTCTATTAGCACTGTTTGAAACAGCTGGACAGTATTTTTATTGATATATTTGTCTCAACAATAAGACAAGACAAAGCTATTAATCATTAAAAAGTCTAAATAAAACAGACTTCTATTGAAAACTATAAGCAGTTCTACCAGAAACTGTAGGCAAATGATATAGCTGAAACTGCCTTGCAAAGCCCTCTCCAGATTATGTTATATCAGCCTTATCAATGGCTTAGATGTTGAGAAATTAGCTTATCAGTATTTTGATTTAATGCACACTCAAATCAATCATGTGACTATAATTATGTGGCATGTGCATCCCAATTAATTATGTGACAGTAATTATGTAACTATGCTCAGGTCTTTGGAGATCAGGTGATTTATTTTATGTAAACATTGAGCATTCTCAATAAAGCTGTTATTAGTGTATTAATGATAAATCAAGGCAATTACTGCAGATCTAATAGAATCTAATGGCATCATCAAAGATATAATTGCATCAACTGATAAAATAATCTACTGCTAAATGAGGTTGTGGCTGTATAAAAAAGGTCTGAAGGCATTTGGAAAAGAACTGAAGGAGATATTAGTAATTTATAGAGCTGGAGCACTAAAAACATTGAAGAACTCTCTTTTAGCCAGGAAATTTATAACAAGTTTCTTGGAACCAAAAAATAGCCCAGAATAATGGGAAAATAAATATCATGCATTACAGAGAGGAGAAATAATATAAATAAAGGGAGATTCTGTGACATTTAGAAAGTTGCTGATTATTTATGCTCAAAATCTCTAAGAAGTGAATATCTTAAGCCCAAGGCAATGGTATACTTCAGGTCATTAGTTTGATATGCCTTTTGGACCTTCTTTTAGTGTGACCAAGGTTACATTGACTGAAAACTAATAAACTCTATTATCCACCTATATATTTCATAAAGTACTTTGTAGAATGTAATTTAGCTTTAGAACTTAGTAAAAGCTAGTTCATTTGTAATTGCCTATATTCAGACTAATCCAAATAATCTAATTTTACATTATTATCATGATTTCATTTAATTGCAATGCCTATGACAAACTTTGATAGGCCAAGGTTAGAAATGATTCATGCAGAATGAAATTAGTGTTGGAACTTATTATTCTCCTTCTTGCTAATGGTGATGGCAAGAAAGTTGTTGATATAGACTGCAGCTATGACAATTCTAGTGCTGCTCCTTCTAAAGTACATGCATGATTTATATAATAGTCAAGTAAATTTCCAAGATATTATATTGTTATTTAGTATTTAATTCTATATACACCTAGCTTGTTTTATGTTATAGAGGCCTCAGAGTGAGCACTATATCCAGTCTTCTTTACTGGGTTCTTTAAACCTATTAGGCTGTTCTATATACTGAGTTTTGTTATTGAAAAAGAGGCTATATAAGAATGCTGTTTTTATGTTGATTTGAGTGGCATCTCATTTTTGCTACTAGATGGAGTAAAACTCACTACAATTCTATTTGTGCCATTAATAAGGTTGTCCTGGTATAGTTACAGCTATAGACTTGTTCAAAACTCTTAAATACAAGTTAAACTTTAAAGTATATCATCTTTCTATTTTTATCTTTCTTGAGCTTGAAAACTAACCTGCTTTTATGAACTTTGCAATTTAGAAGTACCTAATCTCATAATATTAGCTTATAGGCTCCTATATTCTTTAGTGAATTTAGCTCATTTAGCCTTCCATTGCTTAGCATAGACTGATGCCTTTACTTCTTTCTAGATTTGTAATTTATTATTAAAGCTTATAGTGCATAAGTCATCTATAGATTTAGCTTCTTATAATTCTTGCATGGCACATTTGGTGCATGTTAGTGGTGAATGGTCTGAGCTAGCCTTTGCTGTTGGTATATGGATTTGACTAAATTATTGTGAAAGTGCTAGTATATTATTATTGTTTTACTCTGTTAGTGTAAGATCAATCTATTGTGCTAGCAAGGGCATAAAAGTGTCAATCTTATCTTTGTCATCAATGGAAAAAGAAGTAGTTAATGATAATTTGTAAATGTTACTAATCAACATTGATTTATTTGGGTTAAATCTCACAACTGTGAGTGTAAGCACTTATTTATCTGCTTTGAGTTTACTTAGCATAAGTGCACTGTTAATATATAGTAAAACTCATATATTTTTTTAGCTTTGAAGTTGTAGCACCTATATTCTTTTGAGTTTTGTGCATAACTAATAAGAATGCATTTGATTTCTCACATATTGATTTTAAAATTGTATGCTAACTAGTCTTTAATTTGGTAGTTTTTCAGTTTGCTATTGTGCCCAGTTTAATATATGCTGACTTTTCTACCAGTTTCTAGTTTTCTTTTTCTTTCCCACATTTGTAGTTCTGTGACTGCATCCACTTTTGATTTGAGTAGTATTAACTATGCTATATCAGAGTAGTCATTAATAAAGTTTATAATATATTTATATGCATGGGTCCTGCCAAGTCTATCCAAACTATTTATAGTCTTTTAGTTTCCCTGTGCCCTTCTTCTTGCACCCTTAGTACCAATATTCTTGTTTATTTTCTAAGAATATATTTGAGCTATGCAGAAAAGGAGAAGAATGATACATTTGGCAAAAGGTTATTTTAAGCCATGGTGGCAATAACTTGCTAGTTGGCATATCTGAGATGTCAATGCTAGATATTGATCTTCATGAGTTGCTAAGCAGCAGTCAATGTATATTTGAACAGCATATCTTATAGTTCTAATATATATAGTTAATTACTAGGTATTATAGGTTTTGCAGTTAGTAAAGTTTCAAATACTATATCAAAGATGGTAATTCTTGATTAGCTGAAAATAATCAGGGCTTGCATACTAGTAGTGAGAGTAGAGATGGAGATTAGTCTGATAGAGGAAGTGGAGATATATAAGGCATTCTCAAAATAGATTTTAATCTGGTTCTAGACTTGGAGCCATATTTATTCTACACTAATAGCTTAGATTAAAGATCTTCCCACTTCTTTGATAGCCCAAGGTAAAATCAATTGCAGTGTGATAAAGTTGGATGCACAGAGAGATATGTATAAGATAGCTTCTGAGTTCATATAGAATGGTTTTTTAGTGAGTGAGATAAATTAAGTGTTGCTAAATGGATTTGCTAGAATAATTGCTATATTTATGAAAATTATTTTGCAAGTATGCATAATCATGATTGAATAAATGTTTCAGTTAACTGTAGCTCATGGTGTATTTGCTTCATTCTTATTAGTGGCTATAAATCCTTTGTATTCAAAAAAGTCTGTAGAATTAGCAGTTCTAGCATCTGCAAACTTGGTTAATTTAGGAGTTTTAAGCTGTATCTTCTATAAGTTGTCTGTGTTAAAGATGTAGGCTTGACCATCTAGTTCTTTTATAGCAATCCCATTTTTAATGCCACTGTTATTGTTTGAGCCTTCTTCTTACTTTGATTTTTCTTTCTTTACTCCTTCTCATGCAGCATGTTATGCAATGTAAGATTATTCAATAGTCTTCTTAATCATTCCTCCTCCTGGGCAGATGCGTCATTCTTTTATGTATTCTTAGCAAAAGAGCTTGGCATTGTAGTAGTTCTCATAGCAGAAGAATCCAGAGCCATAATTATGAGAGTAAAAAGCAACTTTAAAGTCTTGAGTAGTAAATGCAGTATTGCTAAATGCTTGGTAAAGGGTGAATAAACTATCAACTATATAAAATAGCTTCTGAATATGTGAA
>QLON01001081.1:0-78593 GCA_003313675.1 Termitomyces heimii
CGATACGATGACACGGAATTCCGGCTCAAGTGAGTGTGTCTTGGACTCAGAATATGTCAGAATACCAAGAATTGGGTGCATACATATCTAGGTTTTCGAGTTATAGGCGGAGCCGTTGCGTTAGTATGGGGTATAGGCGCGATTCCGGGAGTCGTGGCTGATCAGGTTTGCTATACCACATCGTGAGTAATGGTATGATCAAAGAAAATAGACTAGCTAACTATTGTTTGGACTTGTCAGTGATGGGTTGTGGCAATGTACACAACGCTTGCCTATTGGTGCACGAATCGCCATTTTTCTGGGAGGGTCTCTTCGTATGTCTTCTACGCTGCGAACGAAGTTATCATGCTGAACGCTCGATCGTAGTAACATCAATTGTGGTATCATTAATGATATGTTTTTGCATACGCAGACGAAGAACGGAGAGGGATCGACAAGATGCTATTGTTTCTGTTTACCAAACCGAACCTTCACAGATCCAAGGGCCTCCAACGACCTACGTCATGAGCTTTGATCATCGCTCACCAGCAGGCTACCCGCTCCCTCCCTCCGCATACATTCCGAAAACGACAGATTCACCAGGCCCGCCTACCTCATTTCCCGAGACACCAGCAGGTTACCCGCACACTCCCAGCGCCGATAGCCCTTCTGATCCACGTGCGTACAACGTTTTTGCTCGGTCTGCCGGGATGGCATCTGGAAAGTGCGTGCACTTCCCGCAGACGCCAGAGACGCGGTATCAGGGCAAATTCAGCACCAACAAGGGCCCACAGACCGCACCTGTGAACCCCGCGTTCAGCGTTCCCGGTGCATATCCGTTCCCCGGGTACTCACCCGTGAGTTCGACATTCGTTTCGGTGGCTCCCCTATTGATTGCAGCCCTCTACTAGAAACCGGGACCGGCACAGCCTTATACCGCTTACGTGACTAGGTATCCCCGACAGCTTTATACTGGGCACCCCGTCCAAAAGGACAGTGACACAGACGTCAAAATTAGAGAGCTGGTTTGAAGAGTGGCACTGGCTTGAGTAGGAAAGGAATGTCTGTTGCGTCGCATAATCACCCTTTGTGAGGATATTGGTTTGCCTCACGACAAGTCCGAAATTTTCCAGAATCTTAGTCCAGCGGTGCCGTGTTCAAACCCCATGCCGCATTCGAGTTAGACTGTTAATGGAAATTACTACCAGGTAAGCTTCAGAATCGACAATGACATGCCTAGTCAAGTCTGCGGGATCTAACATCAGTACTCTTTGGTCCACCAATGGCCAACTTTCTTCGAATCAGCATCTTTTTAGCGATATACTCACTGCGTAAGCGCTTCAAGTTCATGCATCTACGGTGTCTGAGCTCAGTGTCTTCCCAACTCTTCTTCCTCCATGAACCTTGTCTCTCGGTGTCATCACCAAATTTTCAATTCAGGGCGAACTGGATACGGGCACTACCCTTATGGCATTGAGGCATCGGCTCGAACTCATACAGCAACTACCTTTGGCACAAAAATGCCGGCATCATCGATACCATATCCAGAGTGGATTCCGTAAGCCGTGTCACTCTCATGGATTTACGCGAGCCCGAGGCTTGGAAGAAAATTGCCTTGACGGTGTGAACAATGGCAATTCTCTATTCAGCTTGTTTGATTCACATACCAACGGCCAACGGGACTCTTGGTGGTAACGCAGGGCTCTCTGTACCGGTGGCCGCATCTTTTCAGAATTCTCTTCATGTTTAATAATCCTTTTGCTTTTCATTCTGCTTATACAATGCGGCATCCCGTACTGCTCATATGTCCTAACACCCTCACAACCATTGTCTATAATGGCATTTAAAACGACAAGTATGGTGCAGGTGCCCGGATTTTCAATGTGGGATCATCATTTGCAGGAATGGTATATAGGAAGACTTGTTAAAAGTACATTTCCACGTATAGCAAGTGAACGTGGTGGTGACAATTACCTGACGCAAACATCGCTTTGGTTGAGTATGAACTTCCCGCACCTGGACCTTTTTGCGCCTTTGCTACCGCACCTTTTTCGATATCATACTTGGACCAATGGATAAAACAGTATTCGACAGGCTTTGCGCTTGCAGATCAATACCTGGAGGGATTTCACGCAGAGGTCATAAAGCTTGACGTAACAGTGATACAATATGAATAGATCCATATGTACTCCATGTTTGAACGTGCTTCTGCAGTGCAGGTTGTCTTTCTGGCCCAGCCACCTTGCTTCGCCCGAATGTAGCATCCCAGAATCCTCCGCTTCCCTTTTGACTACACCGCCTAGACGGTGCTTCTAGCCAGGTCGTTGATTCTTGCTTGCTCTAAGCGCTCACTCTCAGACCCATAGGGCTATACGAAGTGACATACTTTCAATATCATTCTTGTATCACTATGTAACGTTGCATAAAAGGTTTCACACGGGTGTCATTATAGTTGAAAACCATAATCGACTTGTCCCCGTTTCCCACAATGAATTCGGGGCATATCCGGATCTTCATGCTCAACTTCAGGTTCTGACAGAGGGAATATAGACAAAAGCAAGTATGTCACCATGCAAGCCTTTCACCCGTCTATCTGCGGAGCCAACTATCTGCTCAAACTCTATCGGCGGATGTCATTTTCTCCACCAGATCTGAAGACGACGTAAATTGTGGAACTAGAAAGATTTGAGTTCGAAAAGAATCAGAGTTGAGGCACGACAAAAGGAAGGCGGGGATAGGCGGCAATGTGACCAGCCAATACCAGGGATGGCTCCCACAGTTTCAGTTAATCCGCATGGTTAATTGAGACAGGTGACTTCGACCATCATTCACCATGAGAACCTGCCACCGCTAAAGAAATGGATATCGTTGTGCATCTTTCTACCTTTTTCCCTTCAATATGTTGGACCAGAGGACTGTTTGCTCTTCGGTGAGCGCCAACCCAGACGTTTCCGGGATTGGTGTTCGAACTGCCATTTACGCGCAAAATCTACTCAGTTTTGTTCCTGCAATATGGGCTCTTAAAGATAAGCGCATCACACCTACGGAACTGGATGAACTGGAGAAACAGTCCACTACAATCCTTATCACAGCCTTTGCAATCCTTATCTCAACCATCATACAAGCCCATGATGGTGGCATCTCCAATTATCATACGTCGATTGTACTTGACCTCAGCTGGATGAACAACACTAACCTTTTTATATACTTCTTACTCTACATCTATCACAGAATCAACCTCTCTGAGGATGAGTTCAATGAGGAAATCAGGCTATTAGCAAGTCATGGCTCTTTGAAACATAGAAGCAGGTGGTTTCTCAGATGGCTTCCCAGGTGGTGGGAGTGGGCCAGCATGCATTCCAAGGTACAACCCAGAGGGCTTACCAGGTGGATCTATGAAACAAAAAAACTCTTGGGAAATTTTGTCATTATTATAGGTTCTTTGCATTTGTCACTCATGGCTGCTCTTGGTATTTGGCTTTGGAGCCATCCAGCTAGCTTTGGAAGCTCAGGATTGTGCTCATTGTCTGCAACAATATCCATATTTGGTAAACAAATTCAGTTGGGATCAGATGGATTGAAGGAGTGGTCTCTTTTGGTTTACAGCACTGTTTTGGTTCCAATGCTGAATCTTTTTATTTCTATTGCTTTTTTTGCCATGCCACTCCTGATATTGAAGCATGTTTTTAAGTCTTCAGGAAATGTTATACTTTATACAACCATGATTGGATTGGGAATTCTAGCTATAATTGATGTTGTTTTCCTTGTGGATACAGAAATGGCTATTAGGAAAAACATCACTCAATTCCATTTGACTGGTGAAAATCAATGGACATTTGGTCAAACTCTTGCTGTTTTATTGCTTTTAGTTACTTTTCATGACTTGAGAGAGTCAATTATAGAGAAACATGCTAGGCAACTTGATGAACAACTTATAGAGGCATCAAAAAATGGGGAGAGGAATGCAGTTGAGTCTCTACTGAGGCAAGGAGCAAGGAGTGGTGTATTAGGTATGAAGATGATGTTTCTTTATAAAAATGCTATTGATATTGTTTTACCCAGATCAATGTGTGTGGAAAGCAGTTACAAATGGCCATTTAGGCTGTGTACAAGTCTTGCTGGAACATCAGGACAATTTCAACCCAAAGGGTGGGAAAATACTCTTACAGACTTTGTGCTGCTTCAACTAAGTATTTTAGATTTTCAAAATAGGCTACTACTTCAATTTGCAGTGGATAAAGGGTATCTGGAAATTGTAAAGATTTTGTTGAAAAACAAAGTAGTTATAAATGTCAAAGGTAAAATACAGATTGATTAGAGTTTGTACTGATAGTGTTGGCATTTTAGATGATGATGATGACAAGTCTATACCTAATCTTTCAGCTGAAAATCAGGATATTGTAAGAGTTTTGTTGGAGAAAGCAAATGTAAATCTAAAAAGTAGGATAAAACTCTTCAGACTTAATGCAACTAATTTTAGCATCTCAGATTATTCAAGGCTGTCTCTACTTCACTATGCAGTTCAAAATGGACATCTGAATATAGTGAAAATTTTGTTAGTACATCAGGCAGATGTCAATTCAAAAGGTAAAATATCAAGTTATTTGGAGTTTATAATGCTAATTTCAGCATTTCAGACCATAAAAATATGTCTCCACTCCACTATGCAGCTAAGAAAGGCTATCTAGACATTTTGAAAGTTCTACTAGAATATCAGGCAGATGTCAATTTAAAAGGTGAAGTATTGATTATTTAGATCCTATCATTTAATTCTGGTATTTCAGATCAAGATGATATGTTTCCACTTCACTATGCAGCTTGGAAAGGCCATTTGGACATTGTGAAAGTTCTGCTAGAACATCAGGCAGATGTAAATTCAAAAGGTGAAATAAAAATCACTTAAACTTTATGCTACCAATGCTGGCATTTTAGATTATTCAAAGCTGTCTCCACTTCATTATGCAGCTTGGAAAGGCCATTTAGATATTTTAAAAGCTCTGCTAGAAAATCAGGCAGATGTTAATATAAAAGGTGAAATATAAAATCATTTAGGCCTTGTGCTATTAATACTAGCATTTCAGATCATCATGATACATCTCCACTTCACTATGCAGCTCAGAAAGGCCATCTGGCTACTGTAAAAGTTCTGCTAGAGATTGAGGCAGACATTAATTCAAAAAGTAAAATATAAAATATTCTAAATTTCAAACTGCTAATGCTGGTATTTTAGACCAAGATAATATGTCTCCACTTCATTATGCAGCTTGGAAAGGTTATTTGGACATTGTGAAAGTTTTGCTAGAATGTCAGGCAGATGTGAATTTAAAAGGTAAGATGAAAAATAATTTCTATTTTTTGCTAGTAATGCTAGCATTTCAGACTATCATAATATGTCTCCTCTTCACTATGCAGCTTGGAAAGGTCATCTAGACATTTTGAAAGTTCTGCTAGAACATCAGGCAGACATTGCTATAAAAGGTGAAATATCAAAACAGTTAAAAGTTATACTGCTAATACTAGCATTACAGACCATGATAAAATGTCTCCACTTCACTATGCAGCTCAGAATGGCTATCTGGAAATTGTGCAAGTTTTACTAAATATTCAAGCAAATGTCAATTCAAAAGGTAAAATAATAGATAAATTTAATCTTAAGTTGCTAATGCTAGCATTGCAGACCAAGATGATATGTCTCCACTTCATTATGCAGCTCAGAGTGGCTATTTTGACATTGTCAAAGTTTTGCTAGAACATCAGGCAGATGTCAATTTCAATGGTGAAATAATAAATTATTTACATTTTATGCTGCTAATTCTAGCTATTCAGATCAAGATGATATGTTTCCACTTCACTATGCAGCTCAGAATGGCTATCTGGACATTGTGAAAATTTTGCTAGAACATCAGGCAAATGTCAATTCAAAAGATACAGTATTAAATCACTCAAATTTCATCCTGATAATGCTGGCATTTTAGGACATTTTGGCATGTATCCTCTGCACTATGCAGCTTGGAAAGGCCATCTAGACATTGTAAAAATTCTGCTAGAACACCAAGCAGCTGTTAATTCAAAAGGTGAAATATCAAGGTCATTAAAGGTCTATACTGCTAATGCTAGCAATTTAGATCATTGTAATATGTCTCCACTTCACTATGCAGCTCAAAATGGTTATTTAGACATTGTGGAAATTCTGCTTGAACATCAAGCAGATGTTAAATCAAAAAGTGAAATATTAAAATTGGAAATTATAGTGCTAATATTAGTATTTCAGACAATTATAACATGTCTCCACTTGATTGTGCAGGCAAAAATGGGTATTTAGACATCATAAAGATTCTGAAACAATACAAGAGCAAGAAATAATACAAACTTAACAAGGAAAAACCATTCTTTAATGACTTCTATCTGTTCCAATCATTTCTACTTAACACAAAACTTGTTGTAGTGTATATAACAAAATTTGCTTTTATAAAGCAAACCTGTCACATATACTATTGATGCTCAAATAAAGATTTCATTCTTTGTATAAACTGCTGAATCTCAGAGGGTTCAGTATGTCTAAACTTGGGTGCATCTCTGCTATTTGGCAAAGACATTTTGTATTTCAAGGGTTGGTATAGTGTCTGTTAAAGTTATCTACTCATATATTCACACCATATTGCCTTGTTGAGGCTCTGCCTTCCCTGCTGTTAATGAAGTGATCTAGTGCTAGCAGGCTTTGTGAGTGGTTGCAATCAATATATATATTAAATATTTGCAGCATGCATTCCTTTGTTTCAACTTTCATCATGACTACATCTGTGCTATCCACATTTAGCCTTGTTCATCTTTCAGTGGATATGCTTCTATTTATCAACATGATTGCCTTTGTCTTGTGCATTTCCATCTCATTGTGGTTCTTCAAGTATACTGATCTCCACTTCTGTGTTATTCTTAGTTTTTTATTAAAGTCAAAATATGGTTCTTGTAGGCAAATTATGTTAATATTCTCTAATATTGCATTGAATACTGCATATTGTGCTATAAGGAACTTGTTGACATTCTGTTGCCAAAATGTCACAATGCTCTTCTTACCCACTGCCATTCCTTTCTTGTTGTTACTCATTGCATAGTTGTTAGCCCCTTGCTTTGCAGTTTATGCAAGAGTACTTCTTGGAGTTTAAGACCTTGCAGTCTCTTGACCTGTGCTTACCTACATAGAGGCTGCATGTCTTCTTTTTCTGTGAACACTCATTAACCAAATGTCCTTTTTCATACTTCTGGCACTTCAGGCATTGCTTAGGTTCCTGGTCTAACTTCTTTGCTTGCATCCTCTTTTCTTTAATGACTACACCTTTTTATATTAAGTTGTTCACTCCATTTTTGGTCTCATATAATATACAAAGTGGGCCACTTTTTGGTTAAGGTCTACTCTAATGTGTGGGGCATAATACTACCTCACCAAAACTAGTTTTCCAGGGTGCATCCTATTTATATCCTCTATTGCAGCCAGCCCTTGCTCTAGTCTAACATCTAATGACATAGGTACAGATTCAACAAAGATCTGGTACATCCTGTTCTTGACTCTTGCCCCTGCACTATATTTATTTAAGAATAAGACCTTCATATCCAGCTTGGCTAGCTATGTAGGATTCCTTCATTCTTCAGTTTCCTTGTTGAGGTAAAGTCAATCTTGGGTGTATCCAGGCCTGCAATGCCTATCTTCACAATGTTGGCTTTCTCAACCAGTTCTTTTTCTAACAGATTTCTGGTTGCACTATTGCCATCAGGAAACTTAACCAGGAGTTTGTTTGGTTTTTGTCATACTTTCTCAGCATGTTTTGCTACTACCACAAAAGTTATATTCACATTGTTCTGGGAGCTAGCATATATTATCAGTTCTCTCTGTCTGGTACTCATCTTTTCTTATATCTGTCTATCTTCCAGTCCTGCTCTTTCCAGCTCTTTCCTAGTGTATTTTGCCATTTTCTTCACTGTCTTGACTGATGCCTCCATCAGAGTCTCCAGTATCTCTTTATACCCTTCCATAATCCTCTCTATTATCTCTGCTACCACCTTCTCCACTTTTCTCATTTCTATCTTCTCCATTTTATATGCTATCACTCTTATTTTATCCCTCACATTGATCTGGATATTCAATTTCCTCAGGATTTGCAAAAGGGCTGTCTTTAATGCTACCATGGTGGCTAGGCTACTTAGCATGTCTAGATATCTAACCATACTAAGCCACCTTTGTCCTAGCCTGATGAATTAATCTTTGACCTGTTTGCAGTTTGTCTTGTTGTGCTTCTCAGCTTTGCTGGGCCTCTGCTGCTTGTTGCTGGCATACTTGCTCTCTTTGCATGTTAGAATGTATCTATGTATATAAATGTAATAGTGCAAATACAGTGAGTTTGATTTACTTTTGGTCTTTTGCCTTTCTTATTTCTATGGTCCTCAGAACTGCTTGAACTCAGGTTTCCACTGTCTGCAGGTGGTGATTACAGATCAAGAAGCATCCACCCTTATTCTTATCTTAGGTTTGTTTGGAATTAGAATGAATGACTCAATGGGTTATTAGCATTGTTCTTATTCATTTTTTTGTCAATTCATTCATGTTCAACTTTAGTGAGGTGGCTGCAAGCTTCTGCAAATATTTCCTCAGGTTCATTTTTGATAATTAAACACTTAAGTTTATGTCATGTCATGAATCTGTATTTTATTACTACAATAGTTACTATTATCTGTAGTAGATAATCTATCAACTTTGTCTATTTTGGATAGTGCACTAATTAGGCTAAACTCTTCATGATAATTGTCATCTCCTGAGAGATTGACCTTTCCACTGGCCTATAGCTCAGTAGTATCCACTTTTACTTTAGTGCGCATTGCAGTGCTCTTAGCAATGGGAGGTTCCTGTTCTGCCTCATTGGTTATTGGATTTGTCACTAGCATCTCAAAGCATGGCAGTGGGCCCATATAGAGTTAGCAGTGGGATTGAGTTGACAAATTGAGAACAGCATGCATATTATCATAAAAAGTAGTTAAAGCCTTCATGCAATCTGAAAGAACTGAGTTAAGTTCTGAATTGGAAAGAAGTTAATTCTAAGACACAATGTAATGAAGGGTCATGATCATTACACTCCTCAGTCAACAATGCACAACTTGCATAACCATGGAGTAGCAAGGGTGTAGGCAAGAATGGAAGTTTATAAGAGAGAAAAGATCATGTTTGTAGCCTTGACAAAGATGAAAACTCTTATAAACTGCTTTTACATATGAAGACTAGTTTAGGAGACTATTGCAACTGCCAAGTCAAACCCTCAGGCTATTAGCTTTGATCATCATTTACTAGTAGACTATTTGCTCTTCTCTTTACATACACTTAGAAAATGGCAGATTTATTAGGCTTGTAAACTGTGATGCTCAAGTATAAACAGGGTCCAAGCAACCTCTAGAACTTTCCATGAATTATACTGCAAAAATCATGCTCTAATTCACATCTTTTTCTAGGCCCTCATTCATAAATTTGACCAAAGACTCCATTTATTACAGCCTCTATCAAAAATCAAGATAGACACAGCTTATGCAACTCAGTAGCCCTACCAGGTTTATACTGGATAACTTATTCAGAAAGGGCAGTGAAGTCAAGTCTGCTAGATGTAAAATCCTCAGCATTGTGATTTTGCCACAATTTAAGATTTTAGGGGTTATGACAACTAACAAGCTACCTTATCTGCAATATCAATGACTCACTTTCTTTGCATGAGCAATATCTTTTTATTAATAGGCTCATTGTGTACCATTTATTAATGGTAAATATAGCTTAAGTAGTCTTTTTGTCTGCTGTGCTTTCATGCTATTCTTCTTTTGTGACACTTGCAGTCTTCCAAAATAACCTGAACTTGGGACAAACTAGTTATAGGTATGATTCTTATTGCTTGGGCTATTGCTTACTCAATTGGCAACCTTTTCAGTATAAATATGATATAAATTATTGATACTAATAAATCTAAATGAATCCATTTAGTTGTCAGTCTCATGATTCAATAACATTTCAGACTATACCTGAGCCTGAATCTTGGAAGAATTTTATCTTAATAATGAACTGCAACAAGCTTGTTTTATTTAACAAGTATGATAGTCAACAATACTTTTCTTATGGATAACTTTGCTACATCTGGATAATAAATTCAAATAACTTTCTAGATGCTTTTTGCTTAATACCTGGTAGGTAGTTATATAGAGGTAATTAATGCTTGCCAGTATCAGCATTTGAATATATTCTGAACAAGGCATACTTTGTGTTTTGACATGCATCACATCACATTTATGTCAATCTAAATGATAGTTGTGCCAGGCATAGGCTGTGAGTTATAGTGTAGCTTGTTTTGTAAATATCTAGAAGAAAAGACAAATGCTCAGAGCTTTGTACTTTATAAGTGAAATTTGGCAATATGAATAGTCAGTTGAACTTTCACTGCTGGTATTGAGGATCATCTGAGTATGAAGAGTTTGTGAGTGCTGAGCTCAAGACTAATAGTAGTCATGCATTGACTATCACATTAATTGGATATTAAGACACCTCTTATAGTAGAAATGACAGTGAAGATACTCACATTTAATACTACCATGGATTGAAAATAATAAATAGCATCTCCATTCATCAATCAGTGCTCTTAATAATAACTCATTTGATACCAAGGTTTAGAGATGGGATACAGAACACCTCACAGAAGTTTCTTGATCTAGTCACAGTATATATCAGAGAGTTTAGTGCATTTATAGTTCTGGAGATATGTTTATCTAGAGCAAGTCATAATATATTATAGTGGGAAAAGATCTTATTGCTTGAGGTTTGATGAAACTATCTATAATCATGAAAGATCACCAATATGATTTTAATAACTGATATAAGGAGCTTGAGTGAAATGTTACTAGATGTTGATATGAAGCTGGTAGTGAAAGTAACATCCACCAGGTGGTTAGAGCAGATAGTTAGTTCTGCCTAGAGTGTTGGTCAGACAGGCTAAAAGCAGGCATAAATAACATACTTGCTATTTGTCTATATTCTCTGTCAGAACCTGAGTTTGGATATGAAGATGCAGAGATGTCTCTGATTATGGTTTTCTGGCAATAACTGTAGGTTGCTAAAACTTTTTATGCAATATTAGTACTAATTGGGAATACTTTAAAATATATACTTTTATATAGAGCTGTGAGCCTGAGGGTAAATAACAAAAGCAGAAATCAATGACTTGGCTAGAAGCACTGCCTAAGCAATAGAGTCAAAACTAGAGTAGAAGGATCCCAGGATGCTAAATTTAGACAAAACAGGCATGCCTGATTCATTCCTGAGTATGCTGGAGTTGTGAATACAACATAGATTGTGGAGCTGGAAAGATTGCAGATGAGGCATGACAGGCAGAGATGGAGTGGCAATGTGACCAAAAAACACAGGATGGCTCTTATGATGTTGCAGTTTTTAACCAATTCACATTTCCCTTCAGGTAACTTTGACTTGACCATCATTTACATGGCAATAGTGTTCTGGCACAGCTAATGCTAACCATTGAACCATCAAATTGATGCCCTTATGCAACTCTCCACCTTTCATCTCTTCACCTTTCTTTCCTTCAGTATGTTTAATTAGAGAACTGTTTGCCTTACACTTAGCACCAACCCAAACTTTTCTGGGATTGGTGTCTGAATTGCTATTTATGCACAGAATCTACTCATTTTTGGACCTGCATTGTGGGCTCCCAAAGATGGGCAGATCACACTCACAAAACTAAATGAACTAGAGAAACAATCCACTACTATTCTCATTACAGCCTTTGCCATCCTCATCTCAACCATTATACAAGTACATAATGGTGGCATTTCCAATTACCATGCATCAATTGTACTTGACCTCAGCTGGTTTAAACAATACCAACCTCTTTATATACTTTTTACTTTACATCTATCACAGAGTCAACCTCTTGAAGAATAAGTTCAATGAGGAACTTAGGGTATTAGCAAGCTATACTCCTCCAAAATACAGGATCAAGTGGCTTGCCAAGTAGATCTATAAGTCAAGAAAAGCCTTGAAAAATTCTGTTATTATTATAGGCTCTTTGCATTTGACACTTATGGCCACTGTTGATATCTGGCTTTGAAGTCATCTAGCTAGCTTTGGAGGCTCAGAATTGTATTCATTGTCTGCAACTATATCTATATTTGGTAAACACATTCAGTTGGGGTCAGGTAAATTGAGAAGGTGATTTTTCTTGGTTTACAGCATTGTTCTGGTTCCAGTGCTGAATCTTCTTATTCCTATTGCCTTCTTTGCAATGCCATTCCTAATATTGAAGTATATTGGAAATTTTCAGGAAATGTCATACTTTATACAACTTGAACAGGATTATTGGCTTTGGCTATGATTGATATTGTTATACTAGTGGATACAAAAGTGGCTATCAAGAAAAACATTATTTAATTTCATTTAACTAGTAAAAATCAATGGACTTTTGGTTAAACTCTTGCTGTTTTATTGCTTTTAGTTGCCTTTTATGATTTGAAGGAGTGAATCATAGAGAAGTGTGCCAAGAAACTTGATGAGCAACTTATAGAAGCATTAAAGAATGGGGAGAAAAATTCAGTTGCATCTCTATTGAGGCAAGGAGCAAGGAGAAATATACTAGGTATGGAGATACCATTTATTGTGGCAACCCCATTGATATTATTTTATTCAGACCACTGTTTGTGGATAGTAGTTACAAATGGCTTTTCAGATTGTGTGCAAGTATTGTTAAAACATTGAGCCAATCCCAATTCACAAAGCAAAGTAACACTCTTGCAGACTTTAAATTTAAAAGGTGGGATTGAAATGCCTGTCAATGCTAGCAATTTAGGAGATTTTTGCATGTTGCCACTTCATTATGCAGCTTAGAAAGGCTATCTAGATATTGTAAAAGTTCTGCTAAAACATCAAGCAGATGTCAATGCAAAAAGTGAAATCTTTGATCTTTTAGAACTTGTGCTGCTAATGCTGGCAATTCAGACTATTGCAACATGTCACCACTTCACTATGCAGCTCAGAATAGCCATCTTGGCATTATGAAAGTTTTGCTAGAACATCATGCAAATGTCAATTCAAAAGGTTAAATATTATGTCATTTAGATTTATGCTGCTAGTATGTCATTTCATATTATTGTGACATGTCTTCACTTCATTATGCAATTAAACATGGCCATCTGTAGATTGTCAAAAGTCTGCTAGAACATCAAGCAGATATCAATTCAAAAAGTGAAATATCAAGTCATTGACACTTCTGCTAGAATATTAGGCAGATGTCAATTCCAAAGGTGAGAACTTTATCAATTATTTAAATCTTGTGCTGCTAATGCTAGCACTTTAGACAATTGTGACATGTCTGCACTTCACTATGCAGCTCTTGATAACTATCTGGACAATGTGGAACTTCTTTTAAAACATCAAGCAGATGTGAATTCAAAAGGTGAGAGATCAAGTTATTTAAATTATGCTGCTAATGCTACTGATTCAGATCATTTTAACATGTGACCACTGAACACCCACTGACCATCTTTGCCACCTCTTGTGTAGAGATCCAGGCCTCCCCCTAGTTAGAACAAATTCCTCTGGGACAATGGGCCTCCCAGACACAAACCCCTAGGTTAGCTGCCTGAAGGAGGCCCTCCAGGCAGGTAGGGTCCCACCCTCAGTGCTTTTCCTCCACAAGGAGGAGGAGGGGTAACCATTATTACTATTACTATAACACCAGCTCCTCTCTCCACAATAGCATCAGACCAGACAATGTTCACAATACCTTTGCCCATAAAGAACATCTGGACATTTAAAAACTCAATGCATTCATAGGTTGGGATCCCCAAAAATGGCATATATTCCTCACCCAATGTCTTAATATATTTCAAGTAAAGCCACTCACTTTTCAGGTTGATGACTCCTAGGTGGCCTTCACCACCTTGTACTTCCAAGGGATTGTCTTTGACCACTATACAGCTCTCATCCAGTTTGACCCCAACAACCTGGCACTCTTTTGCTGGCAAGCCTTTGTTGACAAATTCTCTGGGAAGTTTGGGATCTATGACACCATAGCTAAGGCTGAGAACAACCTCTTCAACCTCTGAATGTGCTCTAAAGAGTGCTTCATCACCTTCATCATATATTTTGAGAAGGAAGCTTACAAAATAGGTTGAAATTACAGTGCCCTCCAGTATGCCCTCTGCTGCACACTGCTGCAACATATCAAGAACATCCTCTAACTCACCCTGAAACAACTCTCCTATAATGGATACAAAGCCCTTGTCATGCAAATTGACCAATGATACTAGGAAGATCACAGTGAGTATTTAAATTTCCAAGCTTTCTGGAATCCTGGAGGAGGACCCTCATGGCTCTCCAACAAATACCCCAACCCCCAAACTCAAAATACTGACCCATCCATGTTCCTTGGCAGTTGACCCCCAGTGAATCACAGCCCACCCAATACTAACCCCAGTAGCAGTGCTTGCCCCTAGGCTCAACTCAATGTCACCATGGCTGCCAATAATGTGGGTGATGTGCCAAGCCCTGAGGAACTCCCAAAAGACTCTGAGGATCCCAACTTTGCTGATGAATGAGACAAAGAGGCCTTTTGGGCCAACTGGCTCCCAAAAAAGGGACAACCCTAAATTGAGGTTCTGAAGGATGTGCAGAAATGATGAAGGGAGAGTATTTACATACTCTGTGGCAAGAGAGACTACTTCATCTCCAAGTGCCCCCAATGACAGGTTATGAAATGTGCCACCTGAACGTTCAAAGGAGAGCCTGAGGCAACAGCTGCTCCCTCCAGCCATATGCTGCCAATACCCACCCAAACTTGCAAGGCCTCAACTCGACCCTCAAACATTCCTCAGAATAGATACAAAGGACTAAACTACCTGGGCTGGTCCCAGATGTGTGTCAAACCTGCTTTAGCTAATGCATCTGTAACTCCAATTGACTTGAATGCACTTGACATTAGGATCATTGGAGCTACCCCCTTTGCCTGCCTCATAAAGGACAGAACTCCCATGTTTCAACTACACACCTTGCCATCTCTCCTGGAAGAACACTTATAAAGAGATGCTATTCCCCCAGAAAAGAAAACTGAGGAACAGATCCTCTGAGAAATAGTTCCCCTAGAGTATCACAAGTTCACTGATGTATTTTCTGAAGGTGATGCTAAAGAGATTTCTCCTCACCACCTCTATGACTATATAATTAACTTCAAGAAAGGAGTTACCCCCCCTTTTGGCAAGGTCTACAACATATCAGAAGTCAAACTCTGGGTCCTTAAGGACTACCTCAATGAAATGCTTAGGAAGGGATTTATTTGACCCTCTGCCTCCACTGTCAAAGCCCCAGTCCTATTTGCCAAGAAGAAGGATGGTTCTCTCCAACTTTGCATCAACTACCAGGGACTCAATAAAATCACCAAGAAGAACCACTACCCACTTCCATTCATTGACAATCTGGTTGACTGACTCTGCAGTGCCAAGGTTTATATGAAAATTGACCTCCACTCTGGCTATAACAACATCCCATTGCTCTGGGACACAAGTGGAAAACTGCATTCCACACATGGTATAGTCTGTTTGAATACCTTGTAATGCCTTTCAGAATGACTAACTCCCCCACTATGTTCCAATACTTCATAAATAACATCTTCTACAACATGAGCAATGTTTTTGTGATTGTTTACTTAAACAACATCCTCATCTACTCCAACTTGAGGGAGGACTACTGGAGGCATGTCCAGCAGGTCCTTGGATGCCTCCAGGAGCATAACCTCCATGCTAAGCCTAAGAAGTGTTTATTCCACATGGAAGAGGTTGAGTATCTTGGCATCATAGTATCCCCAAATGGCATTTGCATGGACCTCCACAAGGTCAAAGCCATCATCAACTGGCTACAACCTCAGAATGTCAAGAAAGTACAATTCTTCTTGGATTTTGCTAATTTCTACTGGAGATTTATAGACAACTACTTCAGTATCATGAAAACCCTCAACCAGCTCACATGCAAGGACATTGCATGGAACTGGAATAGTAAGTGCCAGAGCATCTTTAACCTGCTCAAGGAGGCCTTCACAGCTGCCCCCGTACTCTGGCACTATGACTCTGCCCTCCCAATCATTTTAGAATGCAATGTCTCTGACTACACCATTGCCAGAATTCTCTTACAGATGGGAGTTAATGGTGGGGAGCCCCGGCCAGTTGCCTTCTACACCCAGTCCATGATTGATACCAAGCTCAACTACAACATCTATGACAAGGAGCCCTTCACCATCATCAAAGCCTTCAAAGAATGGCAAGCCTACCTCAAGGGAGCCCAGCACTGGATCCAAGTCTATTTAGATTACAATAACCTGCAGTACTTCATTACAACCAAGCAACTCAGTCAACAGCAGGCCCAATGGTCTGAGATTCTCTTGGAGTATGACTTCATGATCCAGTACTGCCTGGGACAACTTGGAGCTAAACTTGATGCCCTTACCCAACAACTGGACATCTACCCCAAGAAGTTGTTCAAGGTGGAACACAATGCATTCAATCATTGCGTGGTAATCCCTCTCAAACATCTGAATGCTATACTGATTTTAAACAACAAAGGAACCCTGAGCCAGATACGTCACACTCCCTGAGACAAATACTTCACTGACTATAACCCTCATAACTCCCCTGACAGAACCAACTGGGATCCTGCTTTTTTCTTGTCCCTCAATAAAAAACTCCTCTTCTTGGATGGCCGCATCTACATCCTGGATCATGCCTGACTCCACTATGATGTTCTCTGCCAATACCATGACTACAAGCTCTGAGGACACCCTGGAATACATAAGACTATCCAGCTTATCTTCCAGGCTTACTTTTGGCCAGGGTTGAAAAAGGGTGTGACCTGCTACATTCAATTATATGAACTCTGCCTCCAGGCCAAGGTCTCCTGATACCAACTCTATAGGCTTCTGAAACTCCTACCAGTTGGACAACACCCCTGGTCCTCCATATCCCTGGATCACATTGTTGAACTTCCAAAATCAGAAGAGTTCAATGCTATTCTTGTCATAGTGTGTAGGCTAACCAAATAGAGTATCTTCCTACCCTGCCACACCACAGACACCACACCAAACTTTGCCTGGCTATTTCTCAAGTATATCTTCACCAAACACAGACTCCCAGATGATCTCCAACCATGGTTCACTCTTTGTGTCCAAGTTTTGGACTTCCCTATATAAGGCCCTTGAAGTAAAAACTAGCCTCTCTACTGCCTACCACCCTGAAACCAATGGTCAAACCAAAAGGATCAACCAGTCTCTTGAGCAGTACCTTTAGCTATATATTAACTACCTGCAGGATGACTGGTGCACTGAGCTCCCCCTGGCTGAATTCACCTACAACAATACACTGCACTTGGCCACCAGGATATTGCCCTTCTTTGCCAACAAGGGATATCACCCCTGATTAACATTCTCACTCCAGGGCATCCTATCACATGCCACCTATGAGGTCACCTAGGATTTTTAGTCCCTTCATGCATTTCTCCAGGAGGAAATTGATATTGTGAACCAGGCCTATGTGAAACATGCCAACTAGAAATGAAAAGACACCCCCAACTGGGCCCTTGGAACAAAGGTATGGTTAGATCAATGCCACCTCCACACCTGCTGGCCCTCCCCAAAGCTTAATTATAAGTGCCTTGGCCTATTCAAGATCTTGAAGAAAGTCTCATCCCATGCCTACAAAATCAAGCTCCCCCTAGGACTTAAAGGTCTGCACTCGGCATTCCATGTCCACCTCCTGGAATGACATCCTCCAAATCCCTTCTCCAAATAATGCCCTGAACCCCCTCCCCTGGTTGAGGTCAAGGATGAGTACTACTATGAGGTTGAAGATATCTTCAACTCCTGAAACATTTGTGGATGACCCCACTTCCTTGTATGATGGCAGGGATATGGCCTGGAGGACAACACTTGGGAACTGCACTGAAACCTCAAAGGCACCCTTGACAAACTCCAGGACTTCCAGCAACAGCACCTGGGAAACAACTCTTTCAGGCACAGAACTCATAGATGGCAGTAGTGGGCATAACTACTATGAGGTTAAAGACATCTTTGACTCCTGAAACATTTATGAACAACCCCACTTCCTCATACAATGGCAGGGATATGGCCCAGAGGATGACACTTAGGAACCATGCCAAAACCTTGAAGGCACCCTTGACAAACTTTGGGACTTCTAGCAATGGCACCTAGGAAACAACCTTCCTAGGCATAAGACTCATAGATGGCTGTAATGGGCATAACCCTCATCTCTGGACTTAGTAGGGATTCAACTCCTATGTATACTTTCTATTCCCTCTCTCTAAAAACTTACTCCCTTTTAGTCCTCTTCCACAGTAGTGTCCCAGAGTTTGGGCAAGATGCTTTTTCCAGTTTTTTTGCTACCTTACTTACACTATTTTTCAACTCCAGGAGACCAATTATATACATTTTATACATATACTAATTTACAGACAATGGCAAGAAAATAGGGGGCCTCTAGAGCTGGGGCCTTGAACTACCCTCACCTTTTCCCTCCTTCCACCAGCCCTGGAAACCTTCCTCCACCCCCCCTGGACTGTGCTCCCACCACATTTCCTTAGCCAACTAGTCCCAAGATGGGAGCTGTTCACCCTTATCCAGAATCCACTCAAACCATGACCCCAGGGCCAGGACATTTCTTCAGTGATGAGCAGTCACTAGCCTCCCCAGCAGGTTCAGACTCCACTTCACCCCAAGATTCTTTGCCTCTGACTGCAACCCCTCTTGCAGGGACAAGAATGCCATGGCAGCCCCATACAGGAGCAGGCAATGCTCCCAGGCCCAGCCTGGAGATATCAGTACTGATCTGACCACAAAAGGAGAGCACTCACTTAGGGAGGCCATGCACCTAATTACTGTGTCCTGATGCAGGGCCTTGACCAGCTCAGGACTTGAAGAATTCTACCCTAGGAGCCCCACTTCTTGCTCCAGCCTGGCTCTCATGGCATCTAGCTGGGCCCTGACTTCTCACTGGGCCACCCTCACTTCCTCCAGCTCCCAGAAGGCTGTTTTGTAGTCCCTCTCCAGCTTCCTCCAGTGCATTGCCTCCTCCCTTGCCTCCTCTTCATGCTTCTCCCTCTCCTGGTCAACCTGCCCCAAATGCTTCTGCAGGGCCCTCACTTTGACATCCAGTGGCTGCCAGGATAAGGGAGAAAAGGTTGCTGGAGAAAGGTGCACTGGGGAAGTTGGGAATGGGGTTTCTGCGGGCAGACACACCCTCTTAAAAGGTCCTGGGGAGGGACTGGGTGATGCCTGCCTCTTCCCTTTGTCCAGGCACCCTCTACAACCCTCATAACTGCTGGTCCCAGCCCAGGTCACCTGACGGGTGATTAAGACTATGAGACAACTCTGGCCCCCCACCCAGATAACCTTTTGGCCCCCTGACCCCCCACCAGATGCCTCTGTAGACGCCTCCCCCACCAGCTTCACCACTCAGTCCTGCTCCTCAGCTCCCATCCTCCAGGTGACTCCTTCTAGCAGCCATCCCTGTTCCTGAGAGATGCAACACACCCTCCACAGTGCCAACACAGAATATCGCTCATAGTTAAGGTAGCATACCTCACACATGGCCATGTTTCAATGGGATGAGGGGCCTGAGACTTTGAACAAGTAGGGGACTACTTGTCAAGTGCAGTGCAAACACTGCACCAAAATCAGCAAAGAGACCAGAGATAGAAAATCACTCACTAGTCCATTGCTCATGCACCAAGCATGGGCAAGTAGAACTTGGAGCCTCTCCAGGGCCTTTCTAAACAGCTTCTGCATTACATCTGCCCATGCAACATGTTGACTCTCCAGGACCTCCAAAATGGCCCCTACCACCATCCCGAAACAATAAAAATGGGGAGCAGGCAGTTTAGGGCAGGGAGGGGGTTGTGGATGGGGAGGGGGAATAATTTTCTATACAAAGGTGGGAGCGAGATGACTCAGGCAGGACTCTGGAAGGATACTAGAGCCTGCATTGGGAGCAGGCTCTGGGAGCCAGCTGAGACCTGCTTCCAGGGCAGGATTATTGCGTTATTCTGAAAAAGGAAGGTTAGTCATAGCAAGCAGATAATATGGCAATACTCACATTGGGCAAGCACTACTACATGCTTATAGTATCATGTGTACCAGGCCTTCCACACAACCAAGGAGGCCACTGCATTAGTAGGCAAGGGCATCAGAAAATGTGTTGGCATATGCAACATGGTTGAATTTAATAATAAATTTTTTTTTTTTTCTCAATATGTAGCAAGTCAGGTGC
Organism: Termitomyces heimii; assembly: GCA_003313675.1. Lineage (NCBI taxonomy): Eukaryota > Fungi > Basidiomycota > Agaricomycetes > Agaricales > Lyophyllaceae > Termitomyces > Termitomyces heimii. The sequence continues at coordinate 20,332 of QLON01001081.1, forward strand.
CAGATCCCACAATTGGACCCCAGTCCAAACCACCAGCTACATGCACCTCAAAAAGTCTCAGCACTGAAGGGGAGGTGATGTCATGACCCCTCCCCTCTGGAACCCCTCCAAGACATCCCTGGAGCCCCATCTGGGGCCTTCTTTTATCAACTCCACAATGCGCCCCACTTCCACAGCTGCCAATGCCACCATCACATGCATCAAGACTACTATCAGCCAGCCCCCCCAGGAACCCTGCATCATGGACTCCAGGATTAACCACCGTCAACAATCAGATTATGTGATCTGCTTTCAGCCATTATACATCACAGCTCCCTCCACACCAATCAATTGCATGCCCACATTCACACATATGATCCAAGTATACAGTCCCAGCCCACTACTCAATGCCTCCTGGAGCTTATTCCAGACACTCTGGAACTCTAAGACCCAGCTCTATAGTACTTATAGCATAGTTCCCCATTGTATTTGCTAGTCTTGATATTAACTTGAATTGTTGCATGCCCTCTTGCTTAACTGGTATGTACTGGCTGGCACACTTGACTGGCATGCCTGAATAATCATGTACTCTAAGTTTGGTATGCACCTTGTGACTTATAATTTGTTAACCTGGTCTCATCTTAGAATCCCCAGTTCCGACTCAACCAATCCCTAATCCTCAGCCTCTAAAATACCCAAAGCCCCAGGTTAAGTTCCATTCCCTGGGACTATGTCAGGTCCTGCTAACCTGGGGGCTCACTCTGTTGAGCAAGAGCCTACTAAGGGGTGCTTCAGGATTAGCAATTTATACAGGAAAGTTAGTAGGTGGAGAGAGGAAGATAGGAGATAAGATATGGGGAAGGGAAAAAGAGAGATGAGACTAGAAATGGTAAGAAATAAGGAGGGAAGGTAATAGGAGGAAGTAGACTGAAAAGAGAGGAATTAAGTAGTAGGAGGTAGATAGGAATAAGAGATGGGAGATGGAGATAGTAAGGAGAAAGTGAGATGGAGCGGAGAGAAAGGAAACAGAGTTAAGTGGAGAAAAGTATGGAGATCAAAGGAGGGAAACAGAGAGATAATACGGGAGATGGAGGTTGGATGGGAGTCAGAGTTGAGATGAGTTGTAGACAGGGTCAAAATAATAGTCAGAGGTCAAGAGAGGAAAAACTAGAAGTGTTGGGGGATTTTGAGGTGAGAGACAGAGGTGGAGACAAGAGGAGGAAGAGTGAGAAAGAAACAAGTTGAGATGGAGATAAAGGAAAAGAGATAAATTTGGAAATGGATATAGATGACAAAGACAAGTTGTAGGTAATTTCAAGACTACTTTACTAGCTACTTGGAGCCCTCCCTATATACCCTGTAGGTCTCGGAATGACAAAGGTGATTGTGCAGCAGCAGGAAGGATTGTGCGGAGATGAAAGGTGGGGCGATTGACTGAATATTGTAGCATGGGGGTGATGGCAGCAATTGAGCTGGGGTTATTGGTTGTGGTCCATGGTTGGAGGAATCCAGGGTTTGGAGTCGAAGTTCAGAGTTCATGGCAACAGGGTCTGGGGAAGGTGAAGTTCCAGGGTTGCTCAGGAAGCTGGGTGATGGCAGAGATCAGATTGGAAGAAAAAGGTGAGTAGGTGTGTCATCATTGGTGTGGTTCAGGGTTGGGTCATGACATCACTCCCCCCTTTGCATCAAGACCTTTGAAATGCAGTAGAACTCCAAGTGTGTCTAGGGGTGGGAAGATCTTGCGTTCATCTGTCAATCTGTTGAAAAAGTTTAACTTAACTTTTCCCACAGTCCATTCTTTCCTTATATCTTTCTATATCCCTTCCAAGTCCCCCAATCCTCCTGCTATTCCTACCACTGACCGGGTTGCTGACTTGGTCAAGTACAACAAAGCCCTACACCCTCAGGAATGTGTGGAGGAGGTCATGGCAATCAACCAGCTATATAGTAGGCATGTAGTTAATCCTCCTCTGCCACTGCTCACTCCTCTCAGATCTTCAGGAGCAGCATATGTGGGGTCATTCTCCATTGGCTTGGGCTAACCTTGATTCTCCAGTCTCCCCCCCCTCTGCCTCCCTGCCTGTCAGTTCTCCTCCCCCCATCCCTCTGCAGATGCATCCTGCTCCTTTGGCATTGATTCCTGTCCCCTCTGTGCTTGTTCTGTCTTTCTTCGCTCCTACTCCCTATGATCTCCAATGCATCCTCAACCAGCTCCCCCCTTTAGTTGCACCGACTTGCAACTGGTGTGTGTTGAATGTGCCAGTACGCCTTCTCCTTCTATGTAGGTCATTTCTTAGTCCTCCTAGTGCAAGCTTTGCTGTACACAGGGTCAAGTCTGCACCTTTGCACCCCTCCATCCCTGCTTCCATCAGGGGTCCATGATCTGTGAGCTCTGTTGTGCAAAGCATGCGCGATATTTATTTAAGCTGTGTTGGATGGCCGTTGTGATCGTGGAGCCTTGGGGTTGGGATGTGGAGTGGGTGTACAAGGTTATTGGGAGGAAAAAATATGTGCTCACCTTCAGGGCTTAGGTGGTGGGTCTGAGTTCTTGTCACCGGCAGGGTTGGGCCACTCCTTTAAGTGGATCAGAGGGCCTTATAAGCAAAAGTGAGGTGTCCGATCCAGAGGAGAGCTCAAGTGCTGTAGGTGGGACTTGGTTGGCTTCCAAAGACGAGGTTGCTTTGAGTTCCAGGTTCAGAGAGGTTGGGGAGGATTGGGGCAAGGGAAGCTCGGTGCGTCAGAGTAAGCGACATGCTCCTACTTCTCTGGAGGTCAAGGAGAGTTTAGTACTTTGGGATAAATAGCATGCTCTTGCTTCTCTCTCCATTGTCTTGCTGGGGCCACCCAAGTGTCCCTGTCACAAATGTCCCTCTCCCAATTTGGACTGAGTTCTCAGGGCTAGGAACTAGGCTCTGGAACAAGCTATTATAGACCTACAGTCGAAATTGGATAACATTTCCACCCATCTGTTGGCTCAAAAGGTGTGGCTGGCAACAATGAAGATGAATTTGGTGACATGTCAGGAGGCCTTAGAGGCGAGGGAGGGTTTGTTGGTGGTGGTCCATGTGGAGCTATTTGAAGCAAGGCAGCATCTGGCAGTGGAGGGGTTGAGGATTCAGAAAGGGGAGTGGGGCATTCCCGGGACTCAGAGTGAGGAGGGTGGGATGACCCCAGTGTCATTCGGGGAGCCCATGCTCCTACTATCTCCAGGGAATGTCGAGCAGGGAGGTCACAAGGCAGGAGTGGGTCTAGCCCAGGTTGGGGCCATGTTTGTGGATGTTGGCATGCAAGTAACTGAGGTGGTCTTGGAGGAAGGAGGCAAGGTGAGGGCAACATTGGGGGTTTAGGAGGACGTGGGCATTCAGATGTCTCCAGAAGATCATATGGGGGACATTAACTGGCACCAGGATTTCTGCTGGGATCTTAAGTTACCCTCTCTGCTGCAGGCTCAAGGCAAACTCAACATCCAGCAAAAGGGGATGGTACCTTCTACTCTCATAACTCAAGTATCAGGGCTGAGTAAGTGCCGCTTCCAATTGTTTTTCCAACCTGACCTTCATATTCAAGTAGGGTGAATTTGTGCTCACCAGAAGCTCCTAGACAGCATCACATCCGCATGCTTGTTTGTGAAAGATGGGTTGGCACAAGTTTGTCTGGAGTACCACCTTCCCCAGGAGATATGGGAGGGCCTTCAAATGTTGGCCAATGTTGAGGCAACTCATTGTTGGCATTCCTTTGCAGTGGCTCAGAGTATGGGTCAGCTTGTAGTGAGCATGGGAGAGCTGATACCGAATACCATAGCCTTTATGAGAGAGGTGTGGAATGGAATGGCGGCCAAGATGGGTAGGGGAAGGGGGAGGTTCATTGGGCGTTGGCAGGGTCCAGGAATCAAGTGAGTCAGGTCAGAACTGAGGAGACTTGCCCCCGTATTTATATTTTGTAATTTTTTCATGTATCTTGGACTTTTTTATATTTTCATTATTGTAGTGGGAGCAGGGAAGCAAAATATTTGTGGGAGTTGAATCCTTGGTAATTCCAAGAGATGGGGGTTATGCCCATGACTGTCCTTGTAACTTAGGAGATCTGAGGATTCCAGAGTTTTCCCAGAAAGTACTGATGGAACTTCCAGAAAGCATCAGGGGCACTCTCGAGGTGTTCTTGGAGTTCCCAGGTATTGTCTTCTGGGCTGTAACCTATCCATCAGACCAAGTACATTATCCTTCCTTGGTGGAGCCAAGAGTTGAGAATTTTGTTGACTTCATAGTGGAGCTCTCTGGCGGCCTCTATGGGGAGTGGGGGCTCACTCTAGTGTCCAGGGAAAGTATTTAGGTTGTGCCTGGTTAGGAGGCATATATGAAAGATGGAGTATATACCTTTTATTCCTGAGGGTAGGTCAAGTTGATAAGCGTGGGAAGAGACTTTTTTCGTAACTCGGAAAGGCCCAAGGCACTTGTGATCAAGTTTGAGCAAGGGCTGCTGAGTTTTGATGTTTCGGCAATTGAGCCAAATGCGGGTGCCAATGGGCCAGTCCGGGGTGGATTCTCGCTTCAAGTTGGCCTGTTTACTGTACATCCAATTGGCAGTTTTGATCTTTGCGCAGAGGTAGTCCTGGAGGGCTCAGAGATCGTGGGCAACTTTGTTAGTGGCATGGGAGGGGATATTTCACAGAGAGACTATAAGCTAGGAGTTGTAACCCTTATTGGCAAAGAAGGGCAAAACTCTGGTAGCAGAGTGTGGGGTGTTATTGTATGTGAATTCTGCAATGGGGAGCTTAGCACACCAGTCATTCTGGAGATAGTTAATATAGAGGCAGAGATACTGTTCCAAGGTCTAATTGACATACTCTGTCTGTCCATCAGTCTCCAGATGATATGTGGTGGATAATAAGAATTTGATGTGGAGGGCTTGATAGAGCGATTGCCAGAACCTGGAGATGAATAGAGCTCCACGGTTAGACATGATATTGTTGGGGAGGCCATGCTTTGAGAAGACATGCTGGACAAAGAGTTGGGCAAACTCCAGAGTGGTATTGGTGGTGTAGCATGGAACAAAGATGGCTTGCTTGGTAAAGTGGCAGACTACTACTAGAATGGCATCATGTCCATTGGAGGCAGGGAGTTTGACAATGTGATCCATGGACAGGGAAGACCAGGGTTGTTGGCTGATTGGAAGGGGTTTCAGGAACCCAAAGGGTTGGTGTTGGAGCACCTTGGCTCAGTAACAGGTGTTGCAGGATTGTACATACCAAACAATGTCTTTCTTGACCCTGGGCCAAAAGAACATTTGATTGATGAGCTGAAGGGTCTTCTGGATGCTGGGGTGCCCTCGGAGTTTGTGGTCATGGTGCTGTCGGAGGATGTTGAGTTGTAATTTACAGAGCAAGAGCTTCTGGTCAGGAGATAAGGAAAAGGGAAGGGAGGAGGACACACCATCTGCAGGGTTCTCCTGCGTATTCCAGGGGTCATGGTTGTGGAAGTATGAGTCGGTTGGAGCACTCTAGATTTGATTCAGGAGACTTTCCTCGTCAAGCAAGATTACAGAGTTGAGATGCTTGGGGGAAATAACTACATGGTGGTTGAAGGTGTTGCAATTGGCTTCAAATGATTTCTTGGGGTAGACATCAGATTGTCAGGTGAGAGTGTTGGGTTTTGTGCCAAGTCGTCCAGGACAATAGTTGATAGTAAAGTTGTACTCAGACAATGTTTTGGACTAGCAGGCTTGCCTCCAGCTAAATTGCTTCATGGTGGTGAAGTACTAGAGGTTGTTGTGGTCAGAGTAGACTTGGATGCAGTGTTGGGCGCCCTTGAGGTAAGCATGCCACTGTCGGAAGGCTTTGACAATTGCAAGGAGCTCCTTGTCATAGATGTCATAGTTGAGCTCCATGGAGATCATCAAGCAGGTGTAGAATGCCACAGGGCATAAGTCTTTACTGTTCAAGTCCATTTGGGAGAGAATCCTGGCAATGGCATAATCTGAGGCATTGCATTCAAGGATGATCAGGAGTGAGGGGTTGTAGTGACGGAGGATGGGAGCAGAGATGAAGGCCGTCTTTAGGAGTTTGAAAATGCTTTGACAGCAGGAATCCCAGTTCCAGGGGTGGTCTTTCTGGGTGAGTTGGTTAAGTCATTTGGTGATTCCTGAATAGTTGTTAATGAACTGCCTGTAGAAGTTAGCAAATCCAAGGAATGATTGTACTTCCTTAATATTTTGGAGTCGGGCCAGGAGGTGATTGCTTCAATTTTCACTGGGTCCATCTGGACTCTGTTGGGGGTCATGATGACGCCAAGATACTTGACTTCGGTAGTGTGAAACATGCACTTTTTGGGTTTTGCGTGGAGGTTGTACTTCCAAAGTCATTCTAAAACATGTTGAGCATGACCTTGGTGTTCCACCAGTGAGTCAGAGAAGATTAGGATGTTGTCCAGGTACACAATGACAAAGACATCATTCATGTCATGAAAAATGTTGTTCATGAAGTATTGGAATGTGGCAGGGGAGTTAGTCATTCCAAAAGGCATGATAAGATACTTTAAAAGACCATACCACATTCTGAATGCTATTTTTCATTCGTGTCCCAGGGCAATCTGGAAGTTGTTGTATCCAGATCAAAGATCAATCTTTGTGTAGACTTTGGCACTTCAGAGGCAGTTGACCAAGTTGCTGATGAGGAAGAGCAGGTAGTAATTCTTCTTGGTGACCTGATTCAATCCGTGGTAGTCAACACATAGCCATAGGGAGCTGTCCTTCTTTTTGGCAAAAAGAACTGGAGCTCTGGCAGAGGATGCCAAAGGTCATATGAATCCTTTGCCAAGCATGTCATTAAGGTACTCCTTTAGTACTTGGAGTTCCACTTCTGACATGTTATAGATCTTTCTGAAAGGGGGCAATTTACTGTCCTCTAGTTCAATCTGGTAATCATAGTGGTGGTGAGGGAGTAGTTCCTTAGTGCTATCTTCGGAGAAGAGATTGGCAAATTTGTAATATTCCAGGGGTACAACCTCTTGCAGGATTTGTTCCTCCGATTTGGATTCTGTGGTGACCTAATTGGATCAAAGATGCTTGCAGGGGGAGGTGGTGGAGATGTGGAGTTGGTAGGCCTTAGCTTCTGCCTGTACTAGTCAAGCAAAGGGGTGTGCACTGATGAGTCAGATGTGGGGTTTTCTGGGGTTGGCATTGGTGCTTCTGGAGCTGCTGGGGTAGGGGGGCAAGTCAAGGGACCTGGATCGGGGTCAAAGGGGGCCCTGTACTTGTTCCGGGAAATATTGGGAGGGAGTGTCGGAGGAGGGAAGAGTGAATGTTTACCCGGAGATACAGTTTGTAGCAAGTCTTTGGGGTTAGCTGTGTCAGTTTTGGGTGTGGGATTGGCTGTGTCAGTTTTGGGTGTGGCAATAGCTTCACTCCCTCCTTCTTGGTCCCAGATCAAGGATACTGGGTTAGGGTTGGTTGTCAGGACCTTTGGGTGGTCTGGGTTGATTGCATCCTTGATTGTTGAGTTGTGCCATGACCTAAGTAAGATTCTGGCAGCCAGTCGCACTTCTCCAGAGTTAAATGTCATGGTCATAGTTTTCCAGTTGATATTGGGATTCATTTCCCTGAGCCAAGGCAGTCCCAGAATTACGGGGGTTGTAGGATGCAGCTGGGTCAGGTAGAGATCAATGGGGAAGCTTACTCCATTAACAAGGGTGAGTTCGTCAATGTGGTGATGTGTGATAAGTCTGGGAGAAGGTTGGTAGGCCATCAATGAGTTGTAGTTTAGTTGGTTTTTCCAGGGCCTTGCTCACTAATGCTAGGTCAATACTGGCAAAGGTTTCCATGGCTCCACTGTCAATGAGAGCTGGGTGGGTCTCACCCATAGATTGGAAGGTGATGTTGACAATGAACGACCTAGTGAAGTTAGAGTGCAACCTGCCAATAGTGACTAAAGCTCTTTCAGTATTTCCGGAGGCTGACTTGGGATTAGGAATGTGAAAATGGACCAAAAGAGGTGTCAAGGGGGAGTTCCAGCCAAGGGTCATGGTTAGGTAATGCTAGTCAATCTTGGGGTTTATGTCGCAGAGCCAAGGGAGGCCCAGGACGAGAGGCAGGCTGTCCTGTAACTTCGTTACCAGCATGTGGAATTCTCCAGAGGTCCCATCTTCAAATGTAAGAGGAACATAGGAATAGTGTATGATGTTCCCAGTGGAGGAGGCTTCTCCATTGAAGAGACAGAGCTAAATGGTTGTGGGGAGTCGGACAAGAGGTAGTCTGGCATCTTGAGCCCAGAATTTGTCAATAAAGTTGTCTGTGGTGCCACTATCAACCATGGTCGGGATTGGTTCAGAATTTGAGGAGAGGGTGATGTGGAGGAGGAAGAGCTGGGAGGCCCTGGAGGAGAGGTATATTGTGTGAGTGTCCAGGGTGAGTATCAATGTGCATAAATGAGTGTCTTATGCAAAGACGCCGGGGTCAATGCCACAATTCAATGTGTCTTTGTAATCCATTAAATTGCAGTCTCATTTTCTATGTACTGGAATTTGAACTCATTGCCATCCATAATTCAGACAGCGTGTCCCAGGGTGCTCCACTCAGGGCAGTCCTGTACAAAGTGACCAGGTTTACTGCATAGTAGACATACACCTTTCTTCCTTTGGAGCTCCTTGGTTTCCTCTGGGATGGCAATCCAGGGGCATCTGGAGTTGTATCCTGCTTAGAGGAATTCGTCATTGGTAGGGTCATTGACCAGATTGTCAGGTTCCAGCAGATCCTTGGAGTTGTCATTGCCTGTCGCTGGGGTTTCTACATGTTCCGCTGCTTGAATCCAAGTGGGGGTGTGGTTTTGATTCTGTCTGGTGGGGGTGGTGTGAGTGTCAGGGGGCTTGTTGGACTTGGTGGGGGAGTCTTGAGGGTGGGAGTACAGAGTTCAGGGTTGCCAGTAGGAGCTTCTGGAGGTGGTCTGAGTTCCTCCCAGGCATTGTGCTGTGAAGAGGCCAACTTGGTCCTCCCAGTGGCACTGGTTGATTTGCATGACCAGGTTTTTGAGGCTGTTGTATATGGTCTGCTTTGGGGCAATGCGGAGAACCTCACAAATGTGCTCCAGAAGAGCTTCATGAAGTTGAAACCATAAGGCATTGTAGTTCCAACCTGTCTCATAGGCCTCCTTCTCAAACTGGACTATGAAGGCCATGAAGCATTCTCCCAGGCTCATTTGGAGCATGACCAAATTCCTTTTGGCTTCCGCAATAATGTTGTAAACTTCAAACTTACTGGAAAACTCCTATATGAAGGCTTCCCAATAGGAGGTGTTGGGGGTTGTAGCAGAGCATGGCAGTATAGTGATCCAGGGCTATGCTTTGGAGGTACAAGGATGCAAAGGTGATGTGGGCTTGGTCTGAGGCATAGGTGTGAGGCTTACTCTGGAAGGTATTCAAGCATTGTACAAAGAAGATTCACCACTTCTGGGGGTTTTGTCTACTGAAGAGTTTTAGTTTCTGGATATCCAGGCAACCTTCGTGGATGAGTGCATCCCTGACCTCACTTGGGTTACCACCATTTGGGGGAGGGCTCTGGCATTATAGTAGTAATAGTAATGATTTCCGGGGCCTCCTTGTGGGAGAAATGCATTGATAGCAGGTCCCCATCCTTCCGGTGGTCCTTCCAGGGATTCCGGGTCCAGGGTTCCATTGTCATCTGGGGGTTCTGGGGGCCACGCCAGTGGGGGGGGGGCCATTTGGGGGAGGAGGAGCTACATGAGGGGGTCCTTGGGGGTGGTATGGGGGTTGCGAGGCAGAATACAGGGGTTGGTCAGGGTTTTGGCCAGGAAGTCCCAGAGATTGTCCTGGGAGTGCTGGAGGTTGTCCCGGTAATGCTGGAAGGCATCCTGCTGGAGGGGCATTTTGCTCAGTGGGCATGGGTCGAGCTGGAGGGTTGCAGAGGTCCATATGTGGGGGCCTGTTGCACTGTCCTCAGGGGTTGTTGCGCATAGGGTGGGCAGTAGGTTCATCCACGTAGCTGAGCATGTAGGTGGACTCCTCGTCCTTGATGCATGCCTTACAGAATTGCCTAGGGGTCAGGACAGTGGATTTCTCTAGTACCTGTCCCCAGGTGTGGAAGGCATCATTTCCTGGCACTGAGTTAGCTTGGGGACAGGTGGACAATTTTACCTCTTGGGTCGTGGGCTAGTCAAACAGTCTGCCCATGAGGTTGAGTCCTCAGAGGAGGGCTGAGGCCACGTCCAGGTTCTCCTGGTGTTGTTGTGTGGGTTTAGAAGGAGGGTTGTCTCTGGTTTCTTGGGGTTCAAATGGCTTTTCTTGCTGAACATGGAAGGAGTAGGCCATGTTGGCCAGGTCATTGAAGGTTTCTGGTGATGAGAAGATATAGATCTCTTCAACCAGACTGCGCAGCTCATCCTGTAACAAGGTGTCGCTCTGAAGGAATTGCATGGTTCTTTCCCCCAGGTTCCCTTACTCCTGGAGCTTGTGGAACATCAGGATTTGATCCACCCAAACCTCCGGAGATGCGTCATTGGTTGGCTGCCCCAAGGTTCTAAGAAGAGCTTGGGCCCTTTGGGCAAACACTGATCCAGAGATGCAGAGTTCCCTCAGGATCTCATTGTGCTACCACTGATATGCCTCCAATCATTTCTATTGCCAAGGCAAGGGATTTCCCCCTACCTGGGACTCGTAACCTTGTCCCATAGGTGAGGGCAGGGAGTGCACAGTCGGAACTGGCAAGGGTCCCCTGGGGAAAGGCTGGGGGTACACAGTGATGGGTGGGGGTCAAAACCCTTTGCCACTTGCTTATACTGGTGCAGCCACAAATGAGCTGGTGTGGGTGGGCATTGGAGCAAGCCAAGGGGCTGGGGGCGTTACTGGTAGTCCCCCTGTATAGGTCCATACACTAGGGCCTTGTGCAGATTGAGGAGCCAGTGCATGTGGGTTGAGCCTTGGCCCCTGGCTAATCAAAGGGGCCATAGCATATCCAGTCAGGTACATCTGCCAGTGGTGATTCAGGAATGGCACAACAGGTGCAGCAGCTGTATTTTGGTTTGTCAGAGTCATCAGGGGCACTCTAGGGATGCTATAGTATGGGAAGGGTCATCTGTATTGGTCAGTAGTGTAGGCTGTGGCGGGCCAGTAGTTTTGAGTATAAGTCACTATTCGAGAAGGCTGATGAGTAGGTGGAGTCTTGAAATTATGTCAGGTCCCACTGACCTGGGGGCTCACTCTGTTGAGCAAGGGCCTACTAAGGGGCGCTTTGGGATTAGCAATTTATACAGGGAAGTTAGTAGGTGGAGAGAGGAAGACAGGAGATAAGATACAGGGAAGGGGAAAAGGGAGATGAGACTAGGGATGGTAAGAAATAAGGAGGGAAGGTAATAGGAGGGAGTAGACTAAAAAGGGAGGAATCAAGTAGTAGGAGGTAGATAGGAATGAGAGATGGGAGATGGAGATAGTAAGGAGAAAGCAAGACGGAGCAGAGAGAAAGGAAATGGAGTTGAGCAGGGAAAAGTACAGAGATCAGAGGAGGGAAACAGAGAGATAATATGGGAGATGGAGGTTGGATGGGAGTTGGAGTTGAGACAAGTTGTAGATGGGGTCAAAATAATAGTCAGAGGTTGAGAGAGGAAAAACCAGAAGTGTCAGGGGATCTTGAGGCAAGAGACAGAGGTGGAGACAAGAGGAGGAAGAGTGAGAGAGAAATGAGTCAAGACAGAGACAAAGGAAAAGAGATAAATTCAGAAATGGATACAGACGACAAAGACAAGTTGTAGGTAATTTCAAGACTACTCTACTAGCTACTTGGAGCCCTCCCTATATACCCTGTAGGTCTCGGAATGACAAAGGTGATTGTGTGGCAGCAGGAAGGATTGTGCGGAGATGAAAGGTGGGGCAATTGACTGAATGTTGTAGCATGGGGGTGATGGCAGCAATTGAGCTGGGGTTGTTGGTTGTGGTCCATGGTTGGAGGAATCCAGGGTTTGGAGTCAAAGTTCAGAGTTCATGGCAACAGGGTCTGGGGAAGGTGAAGTTCCAGGGTTGCTCAGGAAGCTGGGTGATGGCAGAGATTGGATTGGAAGAAAAAGGTGGGTAGGTGTGTTGTCATTGGTGTGGTTTGGGGTTGGGTCATGACAGACCACCTCTTGTCCACATCTTGAACCCTGGAGTCCTAGCCCTGGAGCTCCAGACACCCAAGTATCTGTAGATCAAGTCCGCCTCATAAGGGTGCTGCTTTCCTGGAAAGCCCCTGACTCAGTGGAACCTGACACACATATTCCCAAGGGAAAAAGACATTTTCCATTGTTTAAATTCTTTTTCACCTGGAAATATGTGTGTTAGAAATGGCATGTCACATTTCTTTGTCTCTATTTTCTGAGTCAAAAGTTATGGCTGCCAGCAGTGATACAAACTCATTTCAATTGATCATGCTAATCCTAGCTTTTGAAGGTCATGATAATAGTGTCTCCATATAGTGTAGCTGTTTACAATATAATGCTCAAAGTATTGACAAACAGGAAGCATTTCTCTGACAACTCCCACTTATCCCAACTATTCCTACCTGACAGAAAACTTATGATAACTAATATGACACAACTTGCTACATTCAAACACCAAAATCCTTCAAGTGATACAGAAGTACTCGACCTCTTGTATTGCCAATTGCCAAATATTCACTCCGGACAGAAAAGTCAACTGCCGTGACATGGCCCAATGGTGTCCCTGATGTTGGCCAATTTGCAAACGATGTCAGCGATGGTGTATGTATCTGAAAACCAACAGAAGATTATTAAGAATTAAAGCCTAAGAAAGAGTCAGACTGACCAAACGCATAGCGTCCTTCTTTTCCTGACTAGCCACTGCCATTAGTTGAGCGTCGTGATTGAATCGAATTGATGAAATTGCTGTCGTGAGGTTCGCGATGCTTTTTAATGGCTTGGGAGTAGACAAGTTGTTCGCTGGAAGGTATGCGAATGAATCTGCACCATACACATTTACAAAACCTGTGTTGGACCTATATCACCACATTGAGGATACGAACACGAAATTGATATATAAGAAAGCACATACCCAACAGCCAAGAAGCCGCTTCCCTCTCCAGCTCCCGGCGAACCCGTCATGGCCCGTCCAGCGCCTCTAAACCCACCCTCGTCCTTCCACCTCCTCACGCATCTTCGCTCACCTACATCCCACAGATAAATCTCCGCATCTCCACTAAGAACCGCCAACTGCTGCACAGACGGCCACCACAGTGATCGCACACCACCGCCTCCACCACCGCACTTGAGGCTCCCCAAGACCTGCCCAGCACCGCTCTTCCAGTCAACGAGGTGCACGTATCCTCCACGCCCAGCAACTGCGAGCATATCTCCCGTCCCGGGACTGAATGCCGTGACCTCCATACCCTCTCCGCCCCCACCACCACTCCCACCATCTTCGCCTTTGCCTTTACGCCCGCGTTTCCTGGAATTCGAGACGTCGTTTACGGTATTGAAAGTTGTGCCCCAGAGCCCGCGAGCATGACGAGTTGTGGTGCCGCTTTGGAGGTCGTGAGTATAGAAGAATGGACGAGGGCCAGTGAGAAGGAGTGAAGAGCCGAGTGGGTGAAAAGCGACGCTCGACTGAGAAGTCAGTGGTAGAGAAGGGACGTGTAGCGTCTGCAACAGAGGATTTGTATGTCCATCGATCTGTACATGGAGTAAGAATGAGAGCTACCCCAGAGGCCAACAAGACGTACATTGAACAGCCGCACACGCCGGTCAGCGGTGCCCACACACATCACAGGCACACGCTCGCTCGGATGGAAGGTAACGACGCGTACCGCACCGCTCCCCGACGCCTGCGCATCCAAATTCGCATCGCGCAATCGCTCGAGCTCCACATGCCCCGCCTTCAAATGGACCTTTTCCCGCCGTCCTAAGATCCCGCTCGTCGAAGCCAACAAATCCGCAATACCCGCATCGTCTCTCGCTTCCTCTTTCTTCTCCTTGCGCGCTTTCGCGGCCCACGCCGGCTCGGGGTTTATTCGCTCGTATTGTCGGCGCAGACGCGCCTCGTACTCGCGGCCAGAAAGCGTTTCTTCAGTCGGCGCATCACGCAGCTTGCGCAGCCGCGAAGAGGCAAGCGATACAGTGGGAGGGTCTGAGGGGTCGATCCAAGCTGGGGGTTTGCGGGATTTCAGCAAGGGTTTGGGGGAGGGTGATCGAGTCCGCGAGGACGACGGAGACGAGGGCTCCGCGTCAGAATCACCAGCTTCAGCGTCGTCGTCTTCCTGGCTGTCATCATCATCTCCATCGTCTTGCCCAAAAGCAGGGGTAGGAGCAGCGACTCCGTCATCAACAAAGAAAAGCTAGAAAACCTCGTTAGACATGCTATCCACAAACCAAATCAACACCGAAAACACACATCCGAGTCCAACAGGTTATTCAGAGCATTCCCGGTAAGCTCCAGTACGTTTTCACCATCCTCAGCAGCGTTAGCAGCATTATCCTTGTCCCTCGGAACGAATTTCGTGCCAAAGAGCATACTCTCGAGTCGTCTCTCCTCATCGTCCTTCAAGGCATCGTCTGTCAATGAATCAATCCCAAGGGGCTGGGATTTTGACTTCTCCTGAGACAGCTTTTGCTTTTTCCGCGCATGTCTAGCCATTTGGGCGAGCAAGGAACCACCACTCACAAGGGGCACGGAAACCCGAAATTTTGTTATCACGTGTTACGTTTCTCAATTCGCGTGACGAGATTCGTCGCGCCTCGATCGCAGCATGTAATTCCCCTCCACACAACATAAAAGCAGCTGAAAGCAATAACATTTCAGGGTTAATCCATAAAGAGACAGACAGAGAGTGTGTGAATGCATGTAGGTAGGTAGGTAGGTAGGTATGCTGGACTCCGGCATCCAGCTCCGGCAGGGTATCATCAATAGCACTGTCGACGATGATTGAAGAAAGAAAAACGAGCGAGAGTCAGAAGAGAAGAGAGAGATAATAAAATATAGTAAAGGATCGAGGAGAGACGCAGTCGATGCCGCGTTTTAAGTAAAGAGAGAAAGGAAAAGGTACGACTGAAGATTGTCGGGACGATAGTTAGAGGGTATTTTCAACCTAGAGTATATGCAAAAAGGTAGTTGGTGGGTCGTGGCGGGGGGAGATAATCAAAGCAACCCCGTCATCACATCAGATACCAATCTCGAGAGACCCTCACCATCGACCAAAAGAGAGAAAAGAGGAAAAGAACCTCGACCAACGAGCCTCAAACAACCACACAACCTCACTCCTCCTCCTCCTCCTCCATAACATTATGCAACGGCGCACCATGGACATACCTCCCCGGACTCGCACGGCCCGTCTCCTCAACAGCAATGCCAATGCGCGGGGGCTCCACGAGCGGCGAGCCCGGGCCCGCCCCCGCTGAAGGCAACATCGAAACCGGGTGCGAATGCGGAGGCCCAGGCACCAACGAAACCGGGTGCGAATGCGAATTCGAAATCAACCCCGAACCCGAAGACGAACCCGAAGACGACCCCGCAATCGGAACAGACGGCAGAGGCGTAAGCGCCGACGCGACCTTTGGCGTAGGCGCGACGAGCGGCACCGACACGGGTACGGGCACTACACCAGGGACCGACACAGGCACAGGCACACCCGCACCCGCACCCGCGCTTTCCTTTCCATACGCACTCACAGGCAGCCGAGACGGGGACGAGGACGAAGCCGGAGTTGAAGTCGAAGACGATGACAAAGGCTGAGACACAGGCGGAGACGAAGGCACGGTCTGGATCTGCGCGGCGTGCGGTTGTGGTTGTGGTGAAACCGCACGCTCCCTCTCGCGGTACATCTCAATCAGCGCCGCAGTCTTGCTCATCGGTGCCGCGGGGTGTCCATTCCCGTTGCTGTTTCCGTTCCCATTTGCATTTCCATTGCTGTTTCCATTTCCATTGACACCCACCGAGCGCGGTTTCAACGGCTCCACTTTCGCCAACTCGACCTTGATCACCGGCGGCACCAGCGCAGGCGCGGGCGCGAGGACAGTCGCAGGTGCAGGTACAGGCGCAGGGGGAACAGGCAGCCTGCGCACCGGCGCAGACGCAGACGCAGATGCAGACGCAGACACAGACACAGGCACCCGTACACGCGTCAAAATCTTCACATCAACCTCATCATCGCTATCCGCATCATACGCCAACCGCACATCCTCCACCTCCCCCTCCCTCTCGCGCTTCTGCATCTGCATCGGCGCAACCGCAGCACGCCCCGGCCCCGGCCCCGGCCTCCTCTCAGGATGCAAATCAAAATACCCCATCCGGCGCTGCGCCTTCGCCGCCCCCCGCGAACCAACCGGGCTCCTCCTAATCGCCTCTTCATCCTCCTCCTCCCCCTGCTCCGCCTCCTCCTTCTCATTCAAATCCGTATTCGTCGTATACTCGCTCTCCGCACTCGACCGCGGCGCATAAAACCGATCCAGCCCGCCTTCCAAATCACGATCGACCCTCCCCATCCCCCGGCTCTCGACCGACACCGTACGGTCCCGCATGCCCGCAAGCACCGCTGCCACTTCTCTCCCCGCCACATCAGGATCCGAATCTGCGGCGCGTTTCCCCTCCTCGTCGCGCTGGCGCTGGCGCTGGTGCTGCGCCCCAACGACAATATCCACCCACACATCCTCATCCTCATCCTTGGCTTTTTCCTTTTCCTTCCGCCTCCCCGCACGTCCAACTCCCACCTCACCCTCATCTTCGCCTTCGCCTTCATCGCTCCCCGCACCCCTCGCCAACCGCGCCTCAAACTCAACAGACGAATACTCCGCACCCGCCGTCTTGCGTCCAGGACTAGGAACAGGTATCCCGCCCGGCAGCCGGAACCGCGACGAGCGTTTCGTCGACGCGACAGACGGCGGCTTCGTCGAGTCCGACGACGAGTGCGCCTCGTCGCTCTTTGGTGCAGATTCTATCATCGTCAGCGGCACAGTTGCGGGCGCGCTCACCGACACCGACACCGGCCCAGGCGCAGCAGGTGGAGGAGCAGCAGTGTACAGCGGTGCCGAAATGGTCAGCTTCCCAGGGGGCGTCATCGGCGGCTTCACCTGCACCTGTTTAGTAGTCAAGAGCGGCACCTCTGGTATCACCGACACGCGCGAGGGCGGGGGTACTTTAACGGACGACCTAGACCCAAGCGAGATAACCTTTGTGCCCGCTCCCGCGCGTAATATCTCCTCAAACTCTACCTCCCTGTACGTCGGGCTGTGGGGGACGTGCCCGACGACGTACGGGCGGCCATTGAGCGTCGCAGCCTGTTTCCACTGCTTCGACTTGCTGCTGGGCGAAAAGAGCGACGGTAACCTGCGCCGTGTTGACGCCGGCTCCGCGAGCTGCTGTCTATACTCGAGCGGGACAAACTCTTCAAAGAGGATAAGGCTCGTTGACGTGCGTGGGTCCGAGCCGCCGGAGGCCGTTGTCCGATTGACAGGGAGTGATTTGAATTCCACCTGTTGACGGGTTGAATGGACGAAAAGAAGAATGATGGACAGGACATACTAGCGCCCAATTACAGTCCCTATCGAGTTCCTCGGACCGTTCCAAGTCCATCCAGCCGCCGCCGTAGACGAGGTCACAAAAGACGTCGACAAAGGCTTCTTCGATGACCTCTTCGCTGACGACGACGGGCTCGGTGGCCCAGCCAAAGGGGGGCAGAGCCTTTTCGGTCTTTTTTAATTTTTTGGCGATTTCGGCATTGTGTGCGGGCCACGCGGAGATTGTCTTGGCAACAGGGGTGCTGAACTGGAGGGTGGCGCTGAGGGGAGCATCAGAGCGGGTGAATCCTGTCGAGGAAAAGTCTGTCCATGACAGAGACTCGCGCTTCGCGGAACGTTCCTGATACGAATTGGGAAAAAAGCATGGTAGAAGAAAACAGTATAACTCACAGTACGAGCGCTCTCTGTCAGATCAAACTGCAGCTTCTTGTCATCCTCAAGGCTGCTAAAGCCCATGGACTCGAACTCGCCCCATTTGAGATCGGTGAGGCTCCTGAAGCGGTCGTCGGGGGTGCGGGTGTTGGTGCCGAGGGCAAAATAGTCGCTGTTGTCGCTGGTGGTGAGGGACGAGCCGTAGGACGAGGACGAGGACGAGGCGTTCATTTGAGGGGCGGCGAGGGTACCAGAGTCTGGATGGAAGTTGGGGGGCATGTTCATGCGCTTCCTGTACGCGTCCGAGTAGCGGGGGGGCAGCTTGAGGGTGGGCGGGGCGATGCGGGCCCACTCTTTGGAGACGAGGAGGCCGTTCTTGGAGGGGGCAGAGGAGTCTGCCCAGGAGGCAGCGGACTTGACGAGGTCGGGAGAGTACATGCGAACGTTGCGGCGGACGGACATGAGGCGGACGGTGCGAACGGCGCGGCGGGGCTGGGGCCTCTTTGTTGCGGGGGACGGGGAGACCTGGAGCATGGCGGGGTAGCCCTTTATCCATTCGCGAAGACGGACAGGGACACCGAGAGCAGCGGTGGCGGTTACGTCCTGCCAGCGGATAAAGAGGAGCTGAAGATGTTCCATGGCGTGGACGGCACGCAAATAGTGAGTGTACGTATGGTGGAACGCGAGCGTCGCGGGCCCAAGTCCAAACAGCAACGGCCCGAAGAGCGGCGCGAGCGTCGGCGGCGTATGGCCCGAGCTCGTACTATTCGCAGTCAGCCGCGCGAGCAATTCAAGAAGCGTGACGAGCAGCGTCTGCAGCAGCGGATCAAGCCCAACAAGCAACGTCCCAAAGTGTCCCGCCGGGTAGCCCTGGGCTGCACATCGTCAGTCCTCGAAAAAAAAAAAATCCATGCAACCGCACGCACCGGCTTCAGACTCTCGTACCTCAACATAGCCCTCCCACGAGAGCAGCCCCCTCACGCACTGGCCTCCAACGGTCCGCATCGCCCGCGCTAGGCCCCACCGCAAACACATCCCCAGCTCATGCGGCCCCGCGAACCGCGCCTCGTCCCGCCATCGTTCCTCAGCTTCAGCGGCCGCCTGGGGCCCACACGTGGCCAGGAAGGCCTGAATCAGCTTCTTGATGGCAGACGCAGAGACATCGAGGGCAGTGGTCGAAAAGATAAAAGGGGTCGTGATCCCCCCTCGTGTGCTGAGCTCCTTGGCGACGACAACCACCAGCCGCGATACCTGCTCGAGCCCCAGCACCACATGGCGCTTGTACGACAGGTACCCGTAGTCCCCGTGCGGCGACGCGGCCCGGCTCTGCATGTTGAGCGGCAGGAATCCACCATCGGGCACCGGCGAGCCCAGCTCCGGGCTCGCGCTCACCTCTCGCGGCGTCGCTGCCCGCCGGCTGGGGACCCGTCCAAATTCGTCCAGCCCCACACTCCCCTCTACTTTTTTCCCAGCAGTCTGCGTACGCGAGCGAGAAAACAGTCGCGGCATCGCCGTGGTCGAGGTCAACTCGCTTCGGAAAACGCCGCCTTTTATCGCCTCCCATTTAATTGATCGGCCTGTCACCCACACGACAACAAAAATTGTCCTGTGGAGGATTCGAACTTCCGGCTTCTCGGAGCGTCTTCACCACAACGAGATGATTTAACCAACTAATCGAACAGGACGTGTCGTAATCGCATAGTCTGTCTGATAGGAGAGGGGTCAGGGGCTGTCTCCTGTCTTCCCACACCGACAATGCTTAAACATCTATGATTAAACATGGGTCCTAAAAGAAAATTTGCACTGCCACAATCACTTGGGCCATAGTTCAGTATTACCATGCAATGATGATAACACTTAAAAGTGAAGATGTGACTAAACTATAGCAAGAGAAAAGTTTGAAGCATGAAAATATAGAGATAGTAAGAAGCTTAGCAAGCTGTATATGCTACTTAGCACTTCTTAGTGACTCCTTGTGCTCCTTGACACTTTATAAGGCATTAGCAGTACTTGTAGCAATAGTATTAAATAGAGATTGAGGATTAAGAATGAGAAAAGAGATCAAGAGATTAGTCAAGGAGTGGAAGGGAAGTTGAGAAGGAGTATATAGAGTCAAAGCTAGAGAGAACTAGTCAAGAAGATAAGAAGATGGAATTAGAGATATAAAAATCAGAGATGTTTGGAGACAGTCAAGGCTGAGAAATAGAAAACAAAGATGAAAACTCAAAGAGAACTTGAGGGAGATGAGATGAGATGAGATGAGGCAAAGACAAGAGTTGAGAAGAGAAAAAGAGTTGGAGAGAAAATAGAGTCAATTTGGAGATAAATAAAAAAAAAAAATAAAGACTAGAGACAAAGGCAAGAGACAAAGAAGATAGACAGAAACTGGAACTATACTGGGTGCAATATTAAAACTACTATTGATGAATATATGCCAAGATTGAAATGTGTTTGTGAAAAGTTTTCAGAAGGAAAATAATAAAGATTTAAATCAGCTCTACAAGTACTATATGTTTTCTACAATACACTAAGCATAACAGAACTTTAGCAAAGAATAGTAGAGGTAAATTAAGTAAATTGTGTAGATAGTTGGGCACTAAAATCTATAGCAGAAAAGTCTGAACAAGTTCTCAGTAGATGCAAAGCAGTGTAGTGGCACAGTTGTTAGTTGAGAGTGGGCTCAACATATGCAGATACCTGATTGTATCACAGTACTGCCAGGTAGATATAGTTGTTGGCAGAGTAGAAGTAGTGCTGCTTGGATAAGATGCTAAATCATTAGTAACTTTAGCAATTAGCAAGCAAAGTCATAGAAAATTTAAAACAAAAAGTGAGGTCTGTAAGTAATCTCTATAAGTATAATTGAGAGAAAGCCTAAACATAAATGTTGGCCACAATACTGAGTTGTAGGTAGAAAGCACTAAACAAAGGTCAAGCAAAGCATCAAAAATAATAAATACAATGCTTATTAAGCAAAGAGTAAAGCTTGTTGATGTTCATGAGTTAAAATAAGCAATAAGCTGCAATACTCTATATTTAATAGCTTGATTTAGTTGGTTGATTTTATTTCTTTGATTTTTTTTCTACCCAACACTATCTAATCTTTATACTACAAAAATGTAATTGCTACCATATATTAGTACTCAACTACTATACTTGACAACCATTCAAATTGTAAGTCCATCATTTAGCAAAATTTACTAAGGCAGCAGGCAATTATGTGGAAGACAAGTCTTGCAGAATGATTGTATGTGGCATTTGGAGTGTTGAGAGTGATTTGGCAGTAGTTTTGGAGTGCTAGAGTTTATACAGAATTGTGGGTGTATTATGCCCTATTTGGAGAAGCTCAGTGATCTTAATGATTGAATTAGTGATGTTAGAAATCAAAAGAGCAAAAAGTGAGAGTTAGTGTGGCCCTACCTAGGAGAGTATAGTGGGGTTGTAATATAACCTTTCTTTCTTTTCTTCCAACTTATATATTATATACATCCTATTAATTGCTTGAAAATTATAGTACTATATGTGTTAAAGTTTATCATTATTTTGCTACTATCATAATTTGTCTTTCTTATTTAGTTTTGCTCAAGTAAGTCACTGTGCTAGAAAGATAGTACTATTCAAGTAAAGTGCTAAGTTGTTGATGACTCTAATAGCTTATTGACAAAGTTATATAAAATATCAAAATAACAAAAGAAGTGAAGTCTATAGTTAATACTCATAAGTATAAACATAAACATTGGCCACAGCAATAAGCTATGGGCAAAGAGCACTAAAGTAAACAAAAGCCAAGCAAATGTAAGAAGTCACATAGTCTATAATAGATTGAAATTTATAATGAGCTTGTAAGATTTAAATTTGCTAGCTAAATCTATATATATAAATTGCTGCTGAGTGCTACTACTTATTTATTATTGTTATCTACTTTATACTAGCTTTTATACTCCACTACTATACTTGACAACCATTTAAATTGTTAGTCCATTCCATAAAATTTAATTGCTAAGTTCTAAGAGTAGAGGCACAACTTATTACTCTCTTAGCACCCTCCAAGGATATATTTTGCTTGCTTTTCTAACCTCCCAATCATTCTTCTTCTTTTTCCCACTCATCTCTTTCATTCCATCCCATTGATTACTTCTGCCTTATCTTGCTATACATTCAAATTTGTTACCAGCCTGTTACTGTTATGTCTTATCTTTTTCTATTTAATTTGCTAAAACATTGTTTTTTCTTCTTAAAAAAGCTACTATATTATATTGCTAAAAGTTGTTTGCAATTAGTAAGTCATGCACCACAAACAGTAATTCAAAAAAAGTGGTGCTAGAGGTCTCATGCATGTTATGATAATTTACTTTTATTCTTTTAGTCTTCTATATTCAGATTAGCTCAGCACTAATTGAAGCTCATTAATTTTCTTTTTCTGCACTAGTATTAAGTTCACAAAGGCTTCTTGTCACTTGGATTCCTATAGGTCTTGGTTAAGTAAGCATGTTAAAATTAAATGTGATTACTAAACTTCCATTATCTTATTTTATACCAATGGGAAACTCATCATCTCTTCCTAAGTTGAAAAATTGACTATTCTCAGTTAATTCCATATATGCTAGCACTATGCTTTATTAATTTGTATATGTCAGCATTTCAGATTTACAATTGCTAGCTAGTCTTAGATGTTCTTAAATAAAATGCCTATATAAGTTATATTTCACTATTTCTTCTCTTCCTTTTCTTCAAGTACCTCTTCCACTACTACTTTTATTTATTGTTTCTAGCTTTGTATATAGACTTTTTGATAAACGATCAATTATTCTTTTATAGCCTTTGTTTTTGTTAGTTAGTCTATGAATATAGAGTAAGCAATTGTTAATTTTCATTGCATTCTTGATGCTCAAATCCTCCTTTAAATTTACTATCCCTAAATCTTATAAGTTGCTTATAAATGCTAATCAGTCCCTCTATACCTTGCTTAATTATGTTACTAGCTTTACTTCTTTTATTGAGTCTTTTTTCAGTGATTTTCTTCTCCTTTTTACTAATTTGAAAGAGTCCAGCATTAAATAACTTATTTATATTTTAAAGGCTAGCTGTAAAGATAAATTTATATTATTGAGTTATTTTCTAGTTTTGTTGATTACTTGCACCAAAGTTATATTGAATCTTTTATCCCTCTTTTAGTACCTTTCTTTCCTACTTCTCATTTCCTTCATTTAACTGTTTTGCTAGCCTGCTTACTCTGAACTCCATATTATTGCTAGTGCTGCCAAACTACTTGGCTATAAATTCTTTTGTTCTTTTGATTCTATTATTATTTCTTACAATATTTATTTTTAGCAAATGTATACTATTGATATGAGAGGTGAATTTAGTCTACAATTGCTAGAAAATCTATAATGAGCTACTGGCCATCTGAAATCATTTGCAATCCTTAGATTATATGGTTAAATTAGTATATTGTTATTAGTATAATTGCAAAGACATTTTAGCATGGTAATTAGCCCACCATCTTAATAATAAAACTCTCCATTCCACTTCTAGCAACTCTATTACTGTTATAATAAAGAAATGCTAGCTATTATTTGGTTTTTTGAGAAGTGGTGGCATTTTCTTGAGGGCATACAGCATAAGTTTGAAGTTTGAATAGATTATAAGAACTTTGAGTACTTTAGAACTGCAAAGAAACTCAATTGTTTCTAAGCTCAATAGTCTTTGTATCTAGCCAACAGAGGTCTCTAATCAATACATAAACTATTATTAGTCTATTCTGGCATAATTTTTGATTCACAGTTTTTCTCTTCTTCTAGGTTTTGCATATTTATAAGAGCACTTCTTATCTTTCTATTCTTTGCAATGCATGCTACTAAAGGGTTAAAACTGACTCTGATTGAGCTTTGCATAATTACTGATTTCTTAAAAAATCTGCAAATAGACCTCTGATTATTAGTTAATTTTCAAATTTTAGATGCTTGGCACTGTAATCCAAGCTTTATGCCTTTAGACAGTTTTTTCAAGCAAAAAAACATAATGCCATTCTTTTCTTCCATGGGCTTGTCTAAATTTTGAAGTTGAACATTGAGTTCAAAGCCAAAATCCTTTAAAATGCATGCTCCTCTAATATTATTTCTAAGTCTTCAACATAGTTGCCTATAAATTGACTTTACTGAAATGCAGATTATATAATACAAGGATATTCAAGTATCATCCATGTTGCTAACATATATACATAATTGTTACTTCAAGGAATAGCATTGTAAATGCAGAGTGGATATTTATTTATAATATTTTACACTTTATTTAATTGATACAAGTATTTATTTCAAATATGCTTAATATATTATTATGTGCAAATGGATAAGTACTCTATCAATATGTTAAGCTTTATTAATGATATAAGTACTAAGGAGCCTAAAGATTGACACATGATAAATGATAAACCAGCAATGAACTCAGATAATAAGGGAGTTTGCTTAGCATAATGGAACTTCTTTCAAGTCCTAAATTAAATTCTACAGTATATGAAGTACTGTGGTGGCATGTTCTCTAGATAGAAACTGATTCTATATTTAGACCACTTTAAGATCTTAGAGCATGTTTGTACATCTAAAGGCCAAATTTTAAAAGAAAGTCATTTAGCACTTATATAATAATGAGCTATATGCCATAACTTATCAAAAGTCTGCACTTATCTAAGATCATTGGTATTCTTAGAATATTTATACACAAAAGCCCATGCATTAACAAAACTAACTAGAGCAAATGCTACCTTTAAATTTGGCCTAGATCAAATTAATGCTTAGAAGGATTTGGTGCAAGCACTATAAAAAGCAAAATTATTAGTACCTATTACTTATGCATTACTAGATCCAATCATCCTCAGAGTTAATACAAATTACATAGTAATCAGCTTTTTCCTATGCCAAAGTCTTTTCAATAATTAAAAGCAGCAATAATATAACTGTTTTGGTTTTATTATGCTAAATAATTATAAATTGCACTATAGCCAACTAAAACTAGAACTTTATAGACTATTTCAAGTGTTTCAAACATTAAAAATGTATTTAATAGGAGTACAAAACTTGATAATAGAAGTTGATGCTAGGTACATTAAAGAAATGTTATGGAATCTGGATATTCAACTCTTAGCAAGCATGAATTGCTGAATAATAGCAATTTTAATGTTTCAATTCAAACTAATACATAATTGTAGCAGAGAATGAGCAATTGAAATATATTTGCCAATGGATTGATACTTTAATACAACCTCCAAATCTAAGCAATGGATAATACACATCATTTATTCAGTATAATACTCAGTTTATCTTCAATGATAGTAGATTATAATTATACCACTATTTTGGCATTTACAAGCTAATGATTAAATATAATGCTTAAATTCACATTTTACAATTTATGCATAATGAATCAAGATATTAAGGCTATTTTACAATATATATAACACTTTTAGAAAAATTCTGGTGGCTATATGTGTGCTCTGATATTTTATGATATATTAAAACATGTTACTTATGTCAAGTACACCAAATGCAACAAGTCCTCATTTTACCAATAGTAATAATATTAGCACTATTGTTTAGTAAAATATATGTTAATACTATGCATATGTCTAAATTTAAATACTACAAATATATTATACAAGGAAGATGTTTGCTAGTGCATTGGCTAGAATTCTATATGCTAACAAAAAAAATATAAAAGTTATAGCTAAGTAATTTTTTGAAAATGTCATATATTAGTAAAGAGTGCTAAAAGAAATAGCAATGATAAAGCACCTTTCATCAAAGCTACAGTGTATTTAGCACAGAAATACAATATATACC
This sequence comes from Termitomyces heimii, assembly GCA_003313675.1. Lineage (NCBI taxonomy): Eukaryota > Fungi > Basidiomycota > Agaricomycetes > Agaricales > Lyophyllaceae > Termitomyces > Termitomyces heimii. Next base: position 46,015 of record QLON01001081.1, read on the forward strand.
ACATATAAATTTTAAAATATAATAAGCAAGCAAATAAAATTGTAGAGTAATTATATTTTAATATTTGGCAAGTGCTATTTAAAGCAATTGATAGTAATAAGACACAATAGAGCAAGGCCACTTATTTTGTCTTCTGGTTAAAAAAAGTTACTATAAAAAAGAGAATAAGTTGTTTGCTATATTATATGGCTATTTAGCACTCATTCTTTATTACTAATAAATATTGTAGAAGTAACTTATTTTCAGCTAGTATCAAATTCTTTACTCTTATTGACTGACTTAATTGCTGAAAGAGTAATCAATATATAAAAATAAAGCAATAATTTAACATGACTATATAAATTAGTATTAAATGCAAGACAAAAAGTTGTGATTTGATTTAAAGAAAATTATACTACTATAATTTGCAATTACAGCTTTCAATGTAGCAACTTCATACTGATGAGAAATTTAAAAATAGAGTTAATATATAATAAGAAGATGTAACTTTAATACTTAGGCCTACTAGTAGTAATCTCTAAAAATAAGAGTGAGGCTTATATTTTTTGCAAATTGGATGAATTAGTTCTGCATAAATCAGTGGCAGCATTTTGGCTACTTTTTTATTTAGTGCATAGATGCATAAAAATCCCAATGGAAGTGCTAGACATTGATGCTGCAAGATTAAAAGAATTAAAAAACACTAATTTACTTAATGATAAAAATTTACTAATGCTAGAAAATGAAGAAATTTGACTCATTTACACTAAATTCTATTTTTCTTTTATAGTACTTATATTTAGCATATTAAGAAGATGCTAAATGCTATAATAAATTACTAAGTATTAATAATGCATCTAAGTTTAACTACACTAATTTAATTAAACTTGCTAAGTTTTAATTTTTTTATATTACTTAATTTTGAAAAAAACACTAAAAATATCAGATTTTAAAGAAAAACAATTACAAAATTTATTAACAAAATGCAGAAAAAGTCTAACAGCTACAAAAAAGAATGCTTATAAAAGGCAAAAAAGTTATTAAAGGCAGGATAGAGAGTTTTGCTATCTAAATGATGAGTCAACTGCTACATTAAAATATTGTTGCAATCAGCTTGGTAAGAGCAGACTAGTTCAGCTACACAATTTATAACATGCAAATAATGCTAAATAGCTAATAATTTACTAGAATTTCTGGCAATTGCAAACTAAACTAACTTTCATATCAATAATATATATTTGCCAAAGTAAGATATTATAAGAAATAACAAGAGAATTAGGAAAACAAGGGAGTTTATTGCTTAGCAACTCAGCAGCACTAGCAGTAATATAAAGTTTGAAAAAGAAAGGCTGTAGATATAATAAGAAAAAAGAAAAAAAGATAGTGAAAAGCAACAAACTACAAATGAAGAAGGAGATGCCATAGGGCCTAGGCATGAAGAATCAGCTATAGCAAGGAAAAAAATAAGCAACAATGATTCTTCTTTATAGCTAGGCTTTAAAATATAAATGGAACATTTAGCAATGAGATCTTTTAAATTGAAAAAAAGGAGTAAAATATTGCTAAAGAAAGAATTAACAGAAGAAATAAAGTTAACAAAATAATTAGGCAAGAAACAGAGAGATTTATTAGAATGCATAAGCAACCTATAAAAGAGAAGAAGAATAAATCTAAAAGAAAAGTTAAGTACTAGAAAGGAAGAGAAAATCAATAATTGCTTATTCTAAATCAGTGAACTCAGATAGAAACAAAGGCAGTAGAAGAATAATTCATCCTTTATTAAAAGTGCTATAAGAAAAGTCAAAAAAAAAAAGAAATGAAAGTAGTAATGGCAGAGGTACTTAAAGAAAGAAAGGAGAAAAGCAAAAATAAAACATAATTCATGTAAGCATTTTATCTAAAAATATATGAGACTCACTTGCAACTGCAAAGCTTATATACTAACATGCATAAACTAATGAAGCATAGCACTAGCATATATGAGACTGATTGAGAATAGTTCAATTTACAAGTTAAAAGAAAATAATGAGTTTATTATCAATTAATACAAGATAAAACAATGAAAGTTTGACAATTACATCTAATTTTGATGTGCTTAGTCAATTAGAATTTGCAGGAATCTAAGCAACTAAAAGCCTTTACAAGCTTAAAATTAGCATAAAAAAATCAATAAGTAATAGTTGACACTGAGTTAATTCAAATATAAAGGACAAAGAGATGAAAAATAAGACATCATGATGTGTGTAAAATCTTTAGTGCTACTTGTTTGGACCACTTTCTGTAGCATGTGATTTACTGGAAGCAAATAACTTCTAGTGCCACAAAGTAATAATTAGTTTGAGAAAAAAAACTTTATTTTTACAAACTAAATAGAAAAAGATGGAAAGTAACATTAGCAGATTAATAATGCACTTTATCATGCATAGCATGATAAAGCAAAAGTAATCAATGAGATGGTGCAAGATATATGGATTGAGAAAAGAAAAATAATTAAAAGATATTAGAAAAGCATAAAAAATATATTCTTGAAGTGTACTAAAAATGTAGTAAGTAGTACTATTATTCCTGGAAGTGTAAGAGTGACCTTTAGAGGCTGTGGCTCAGTCACACAGCTGGCAGAGGGAGATTCAAAGTTATATTAATAAAGGTAATATAGATATAAATAATATATACTAATTTAGCAAAGAAAAATTCAAAAAAAACAAGTCTAAGGAGCCATCTTGCCAGTCAACAGAAAATATTCCCAGGTCAAGTTACATGACTGTTACTGTGTGATATTATTATACTAATATCATGCACTATAACTAATGTGATTGATATTATAATTATAATCATAAGTTATATAATCTCTAGATTATAAAGCTTTGAATCACTTTTAATAAAAGCTTCATCAAAGCCCTTATCAAAAGTAATCTACATGCTATTGGCTAGATCCAATTTAGAAGTTTATTTCCATAGTTCAGCTAATAGGAAGTTTAATGAAAGTAGTAGCAAGTAGATAAATTTAAAAGAAAAAGTATGGAAATTGAAAGAAAATATAAAGGGATTTTTAAAAGGATGATTTCCTGATAGTAAAAGTAAATAATATATATTTGTGACTAGTTCTCTCATTAATACTCAAAGTTTCAATTGCAAATAAATCAACACTAAGTATTAACTTACAATTAATAAAAAATATTCTGAGGTTGAGTCATGTGACTATCACATGTGATATTACACTATAATTGCCACTATGTGATATTATTATATTAATATCATAGAGTGTGACTGATGTGAATAATATCATAGTTATAATCATATTATAAGTTACATAATTACTAGATTATAGAGTCATATAAATTAGATCACTTTCTCAAGATTTGGCAAAGGCTCCAAGATTAATAAGGAAGTTTATTTTTATAGTCTAGCTAGTGAGGAGTTTGACAAAGGCAGTAAAAAGTAGATGAATTAGAGTGAAAAGGCATAAAAATTAAAAAGAAATATTGAGTAAAGAACTTTTAAAAGAGTGGTAATTCTTTGATAAGGTTAGTGACTATAATTTTGGAAAATGATGAACTAATGATTTAAATAGTAATCAAATATTATAGTAGAGCACTAGCATATAGTATTGATTTCAAATATCTTTGTAGTATAATAAACTAGCATATAAGTAAATAGTGGCAGAATAGAAAAAATAACTAGTTACTTATGGAAATAGCAAGTTCAATATTAGTACTAAAACAAATAGCACTTTAGAGCTCATTATGCACTTCATTTTATAATGTTTTACACAATATTTCTTCACTTTGCTTGACTTTTATATATTATTGCATCCTCCACTCACAGCTTATAATTGTGGCTGATATTTCATTTTTATACTTTGATTCTCAATTATGCTTATAAAAATTAATTACAAGTCTCATTATCTTTTACTTTACATTTATCAATTTCATTGATAAGCCATTAGAATTACTGCTAACTTAGCAACTTATCTAAACAGTACTAAATAATCAACTCTCCATCATCTTGGATATACTATGTAATATGCACTGCTATCTGATATTACTAAAATGCAATAAACCATATACATATGCCAAGCTTGCTCATTGCTTTAACTACTAACAACTATATTACCATTATACTATTGGCCTGATATCATTAACATCACCCTATTAAATTGATAAGTCTATTGAAAACTTATCTAGACTCCCCTCAAGTTATAACACCTAACAATTTTTACATTATTTTTACTTATAATAGCTTCAAGTTGCTTTGCTAGAATTCTGTTATACTTAGTATATTATAGTGACTGCATAATTATCAAAGGATTTTACTGAATTACATTTTACTTATTTCTTTTTAACAATTATTCCATACAAATACATATTATCAGGATGCATTATTTCATTATTATAATGACTTGCTATATAAACTGCTTGCTTATATTGAATTGTGTAAATGAGAAATTCCTTAACTATATTTATTTTTGAGGACAAATTATTATTCTTAAATGGTGATTTCTGCATCTTGATTAGTAGGCTATTTATAAATATCTTGCAAATTGTATATAAATTAAAATATATCACCATATTTTATATATACTTTAATAGAATATCATAGAACTCTTATACTTCTATGCTATTTTTATATATAGCATATCTAAATGTCTTCCTAGCATCCTACATGGTTGACAGATTGAAAAATCAATTATATAGTCTTTTGAGGATGTTTTTGAATGTCCAATATTCAACTATATAATTGATGTGTAGTATATAATAGTGATACCACACCTTTGCTTCTCCTTTAAAGAACTTCATAAGTATAAAAATTCATTTGCAGTCCATTTTTAGACCTCTATAACAATATGCTGCCAAGTGATAGCACATATTTATTGCTTAGTCTTTTAACTAGGAAAACTGGTATTTCTTAGTATAAGCTTAAATATACTTTCTTGCAAGCTTTAACTCCTTCTAGAAATCAAAACCTTACTTCAAGTGCATCATTAATTAGTCACTTGAGGTAATTTCACATATTTAATTGGTGGTTTTTAGCTACTTCATTCATTCTTAGTGTTTTTTCTTAGATATTTATTACTACTAGTTAACTATGCAGTGCACACACTCTGGTTATATTTTTGCTAATTTATAAACCATTATTATTACTTCTTTTGTAATAAGTACTCAATTGCTAATCAAGCATTTATTTCTCTTCTCATCTTGAAAATTATAGCCTCAATTTTTAGGCCAGACTTTTTCCTAGTGGTTGCTGCCACTGTTTCTCATTTTGAGATGCATATTGTCATATTAACAGGAGTCACTCTATGTGCTCCTTTGAACACTACTTCTTTGCTGTTAATCAACAACTCTTCTTCTATAGCTAGATTTGCATTTTGTATTTTCTGATAGCTAACTCTAATAGCTTATGACATAGCCATTAGCATTCTCCTTAGTACTCTTCTACTCTTCACTGTGTCAGATCTTGTTAACTCAGAGGCTCACTCTATTGAATAGAAATCTATTAGTTAAATCTAGCTAAAAAGGAAGATTCACATGGATACCAGGAGTTAGCACTGGAGATTAGCATTAAAAAGATTGTAAAAAAGTGAAAAAAGGAATAGACTATGAGAAAAAAATAGAAGATATAGAGAAATAGAATGGAGTTGAGGAGTTAAAAAGAAAGAGTAGTGTAAATGGAATTAAAGATAGATAGTAGAAAAATAGAGTTAAGATGGAGGGTGTAAGTAAGCAAATAAAATGGAAGTAGAATTAAACTAGAGAAGAAAGAGGAGAAGAAAAATAGAGAAGAATAAACTAAGAATAAAGTAAAAGGAAGAGGAGGAAGTAAATAATAAAATGGAGCTAAAGAGGGGAAACTGAAAAGATTTAGGAGATCAGAGCTAAGTTAAATTTAGAGAAAAGAGATGAAGTAGAAGAGAAACTTGAAGAGCTAGAAATGAAGATAAAAGAAATAAATGAGATTAGGCAAAAATAAAAAAAGAGTTGAAAAAGATAAAAGAAATCAATTTGAAGATAGAAATGTGGAAAAATAGAGTAGAGAAGGAAAAGTTGAGAAAAACTGAAAGAAATTGAAAAAATTGGTGAAGTATGGGAAATGTTAGAGAATCACTCTTTCAAAGGTTCCTTACTCTATGTTTCCATCCAATTTTCAGGCCCTTTCACTCTAATTCATTTGCCTTCTATTATCTTCATCAAACTTTTCACTAACTGAACTGTGGAAATAAACTTCCTTGTTGATTTAGAGCCTTTGCCAGATCCTGGGAAATAAATTACTTTTAATGAGGGCTCCATTAGAGCCCTTATTGAAAGTGATCCAATTCACACATTTCCATGACCGAGTGGCTCTATTGATAGGTAGAGTAAATTCTTAGACTTGTTCTGTTTAAATCTCCCTCTACTAAGTTAGCACCTGATTATTTATATTTATATTACTTTTATTAATACATTTTGGATCTCCCTTTGCTAGCTGTGTAACTGAGTTACAGCCTTCAAAGATTACTCTTACAGGCAATATTAAGACTAATATATTAATTATTAAGCTTCTTAAGTATCTGCAGAGTATTTCAGGCTTTGAAAGTAATTGTGTGCTGGAGGAAATTGAGTATCAGCAAAATTGAGTGGCAGAACAATTATATAGAAGTCAGAACTTATAAGGCAATTGTATAGTGTAGCATTTGTATAATGTTAAGAGTGATTTAATTTTATTAAAGGAGTTGAGCATAGTCTGATATAGTACTTGATATAAGTAATACTAATAATTCTAAGGCTTTCTTGTTAGCTTAGATAGAATTTTCTTCTATACTGAACTTCTTATAATAAATTTGATATATTGAACTTGTATTGCTTTTTAGAATAATTAATCTTTAGACTTATAGAGAGTCTTAATAAACTTTAACCTAAGTATTTTACTTTCTAAGAAGCACCAAGCCTTTGCCTATTAATTGCCCTCTTTATTTTTTACTCTCTTTAGGCTATTTATACTCTTAAAACACTGCATAGACCTCTAATTGCATATAATTTTATTTAATTACTTGTTTTGGTGCCATTAGCTAACTCTTTGTACTATTATTCATTCTTGCTATTTTTAATTTTTCTTTCTCCATTTGTTTCTACTCCTTTTGGCATACTTCCATTTATAGCTCCTTTTTTCTCCTTTTAGCTTTTTCCTGCATTTTATGCTTCTTGTAATATTCTTTCATTCTTATTTCTTCTTTCTTCTTTTAGCTAGACTAATTTAGAAACTGTTAGATCAGATCTTCCTTTTAAATCTAGATCATTCCAGTTTGATCTCATTTTACTCCCTCTACCAGCTCCATACTTCTCTTTCCTATTGCAGTAATTAGATTAGTGTTATATTAATAGTTTAAATTGATTCCTTCCTTTTCTGTACTTTCTGTATATTTTATAGAGTATTTTTGGAGATATATTTTATTGAAACTGCTTTCAGAAGGCTTATAGTTTTTAGCCTTTTTGTGATATATTTATTTTAACTTCTGGTGCATATTATATTTTATACTATCATTAAAGTGTTATATTACCAATTGTTAAAGAGTGGTGGCTATATGAGGCCTCAGTGATTTTAGTGATCAGATCAGTGATGGTTAGGTATTAGAAATGAAGAAAGGTGGGGAGTCAGTGTAGTTGTACTTAGAAGAGTGTGTTAAAGTTATAATACACTGCTTTCTTTTTTAAAGGCACTAGAGTAATTATTTCTGACTTGATTGCTAAAAAGTTAGGTTTTTCTTTCATCTAAGCCACTCACTTAGAAAGCTATATCAACATCAGATTTCTCACTGCCAACAATGGTGGTAACACTAGTTCTAATAGTGTACACTATCTTTGAGCTGCAGCCTGCCTTTATACAAAGTTTTTCTAAGACTCATCTACCTGCTTAAGCATATTTAACCAACTGATGGCCTGATTAATAGCAGAGGCATTTTAGTCCCAAATTTGCTTATACCTAGCTATACTAGCCAGAGTCACTGTTGATCTTGCAAATCTTTATACTTGCTTACATATTATATACTATTGAACTTTTAGCTCAAATATCTGTATATAGAGCCTTTTTTTCTAATACTCAAATATCACTAATCTAATTACCAAGATCACTGAGCTATTCCTTGACAACTAAACTACACCCAGCTTCTCTAATAAAACCAGATCACTTTCAACACTGCATGAATATCATTCCACATGATTGCTCTGTAGTTTCCAACTCTTATACAATTGTCTTGCCACTTAATCTTACCAATGCCCAATCTTCTCCAGCATACAATCTATTGACTACAGTGCTCCTTCTTAAGTACCTATGGGATGTCTCAGGCTTTAAAAGTGATTGTATGCTGGAGAAGATTGGGCATTGGTAAGATTAAGTGGCAAGACAATTGTGTGAGAGTTGGAAACTACAAAGCAATCATGTGGAATAATATTCATGCACTATTTCTAGCTCTTCAAGTTTTCTTTTTACTTTGATTTCCTTTCTCTAGATTTAATTTAGCTCTGATCTTCATGATTTTTTTGGTTTCCTTCTAGTCTTACTCTATTTTTTCACCTTCTTTTCTTTTTCCCATTCTATTCCCAGCCCATTTCTTCCTGTCTTCTCTTTTTCTCTTTCTCCTCCAGTTCAGTTTTTCTTCCATTTCCTTTGCTTAATCTGTATCTCTGTCTCAACTCCATATTCTCTATCTCAACTCTGTATGCCTACCTACCTGTTTTTATTTCTATCTATAATACTTTTTCTTTGACTCCCCAACCTCTTTCTCATTTTTTCATACTCTCTGCTTTCTTCTACAATCCACTCTTTTCTTCTATTCCTTACACTTTCCTTAGCACTTAACCTCAGTGCTAACCTCTGGCTTTTGTATAAGTCTTCCATTTCAGTAAAAGCCAACTAGTAGATTTTTAGCAAGACTTGATAGATAGTATTATTTGAGGCTTGGCCCACCTTTACTTCTTTTTGCATAAGTTTAACAGCTGTAAGAATGACTTTTAGAGGCTGTGGCTCAGTTATATAACTGGCAGAGGAAGATCAAAAGATGTATTAATAAAGGTAATATAGGTACAAATAATAAGGTGCTAACCTGGCAAAGGAAGATCTAAAGAAAACAAGTTGTTAGATCCTGCTAACTTAAAGACTCACTTTATTGAGCAAGAACTTACTAGTTTTCTCTTGCTAAAAAAGGAAACTCATCTAAAAGTTCAGAGTTAATACTGAAGTTATTGAAGTCAAATACTTCAGTATCATTGTATCTCCTAATAGAATCTAAATAGATCTGGCCAAAGTTGAAGCAATAACTTCCTGGCCAAGACTATGAAATATCAAGGAAGTACAATATTGGTTTCTGGGTAGTAAGTAGTAAAGAGAGCCAATTTGATGTTTAGAGCATGATAGAGTGATTGCCAGAATTTGAAAATAAATAGAGCTTCACAGTTGGAGACAATATTGTCAAGAAGCTCATGCTTTAGAAAAATGTATTGGATAAAGAGCTAAGCAAGTTCCAAAATATTATCAATAATATAACAGGGGATGAAAACTGCTTGCTTTGTGAAGTGGCAGACTACTATGAGAATTATTTCATAGCCATCAGAGTTTGGCAACTCTATGATATAATCTATAGAGAGGGAAGATTAGAGTTATTTGCTAATTGGTAATGGCTTAAAGAGCCCAAAGAGCCAGAATTAAGATACTTTGGCATAGTAATAGGTATTGTAGAAATATATATATTAAATGATGTCCTTCTTTGCTCTGGGCCAGAAGAACATCTAGTTAATGAGTTGGAGGGTCTTTTTGATACTAAGGTGGCCATACAGCTTTTAATCATGATTTTGCCATAATATGTTGAGGCAAAGTTTGCTGTGGTCTAGAATATAGATTTATCTATTTCAAAGCAAGAGTTTCTAGTTGAATAAGAGGGTGAAGAGAAGGAAAGTGGATGTACCATCTGCAGTTTTCTCTGGCATACTCTGAGAGTCATATTTGCAAAAGTATGAGTTAGTTGGGGCATTCTAAATTCAATTCAGAAGGGCTTCTTCATTGAGCAATAATACAACATTGAGATATTTGGAGAAAAGAACTATGCAGTAGTTGAAAGCATTTTGATCTGCTTTAAAAGACTTTTTCAAATATATGTTAAAGCACCTAATAAGGATGTTAAGCTTTATATCAAGTTATTCTGGTGAATAGTTGATGGTAAAGTCATATTTAAATAAGGTTTCAAATTAGCTGTTAATTAGTGCACTGATGATAAATCAAAGCAATCATCATAGATCTAATGGGATCTGATGGAATCTGATGGCATCATCAGAGATATATTTTGCATCAATGGATAAAATAATTTACTACTAAATGGGTTGTGGCTGTGTAAGGCCATCAATTTAGCATCACATCTTGATAGTAAAAAATGAGCATATTTTAGTGGAAATATATGTGAACTCTTACATATTAAATATTGTTTTGATTGCCTAATTAATCTATATACAATGAAAGTTGTTCAAAGATATTCTGTGATGAATTGATAGAGGGATCAGCAATTTGATGAGAAAAGCTAAATTTAGTTATTGAGGAAAATTGAGCAGGCTTTGGTAAAATGCTTTTATCTCAATGAGACAACTACTAAATCCTATTATATTTGGTATTTCTGGAAAGATCTAATTAAGCCACATCCAATGAAAAAAGTCTAGTAGTATTTGAAGAAGATTTAAAGGAGATATTAATAATTCATGGAATCAAAGCATTGAAAATATTAGAGGACTCTCTCTTAAATGGAGGTCTAAGAGCTGGAAAATGTCATGCATTACAGGGAGGGAAAACAATATAAATAGAGGGGGATTCTGTAATATTCAGTAAGTTGCTAATTGCTTGCACTCAAAATTTTCAAGAAGTAGACATCTTAGGCTCAAGGCAATAGTATACTTTAGGTTAATAGTTTGATACACTTTTTAGATCTTCTTTTGGTGTAACTAAGGTTGCATTGACTGAAAACCAATAAATTCTATTACCCACTCATATATTTTATAAAAGTACTTTGTAAAGTGTAATTTGGCCTCAGACCTTAGTAAAAGCTAGTTCATTTGTAAATGCCTCTATTCAGACTAATCTAAATAACCTAATTTTACATTAATAAGTATGTCATTGTTAAAATGCTTTTATAATTGTGAGGAGCTCTTTATTGTAAATGTTATAATTGAGTTTAGCAAAGATTATGAACTAGGTGTAAAAAATAATGGAGTGCAAATCTTTGCTATTGGAGTTCATTTGTAACAATATGCTAGCAATAACATAATTTGAAGCATTGCACTTAAAAATGATAAGTAGCACTAAATTAAAATGTTAGAGAATGGAGGCAGAAGTATATGCTCTTTTTAAAAGTTCAAAAATGCTTTAACAGTTAGAGTTCTAGTTTCAGAGGTAGTTCTTTTGAATTAAGCAGTTAAAGCATTTGGTAATACTAGAGTAGTTGTTGATGAACCACTTATAAAAGTTAGTAAAACCTAGAAAGGATTAGTACTCATGGATTTATAATAAGATAAAAATATTGAAATACACAATTTTTCTTTTATTAGAGGAGCAGAGGGAGCAGAGTGTGTAATTAGTACTAGAGCTAGATAGTAGATAGGCTGAGAGATGTGAGAGTATCATTGATGAGGATTGTGCACTTTGAGTAATAAAACTAAACCTAGTTGAGTAGCAATATAATCAACTAATTTGAAGTCTAAGTTAATTTAATGTCAATGCTCTAAAAACATAGTTTCTTGAGCTCAGAAAAAGGCTATTTAGAAATAGCACACTTTAGTTTTTCTTGGGTAAATGTAAGGATGACTTCTAAAGGCTGTGGCTCAGTTATATAACTAGCAGATGGAGATTCAAAGTTATGTTAATAAAAGTAATATAGGTACAAATAATATGTACTAATCTAGCAAAGGAAGATCCAAAGAGAATAAGTCTAAAGAGCCACTCTGCTTATTAATAGAAAATATTCTGAAGTTGACTCAATTGCAAATAAATTAATACTAAGTATTAACTTACAATTAATCTCTAAGTTTTCTAGAATATGTGTGGTTGTACAAAGTGTATAGAAGAAATATCTGAAGAAGACTCTATAGTTTTTATGAGCATTTAGTAATACTTAGTATATAGAATTCTATCTATAAAGTCTTTGCACACAGTAAGAAAAGAAAGCCCTCAGCAAACACCTCTTAATACAATGGATTAGTACTACATAGAAGTTTTGAACATATAAACTGCTATAAGAACACTTTTTAATATATACCAATTGTAACTCTGCACAAAGTAGTAATAAGAATGAGGTAGTCAAAATTTGAATTATTTGTATACTACTCATTCATTTCTATACTTATATAGTGATATGAAATTAGGTTATTTAGATTTAGTCTAAATAGAGGCAATTATAAACAAACTAGCTTCCACTAAGTTCTGAAGCTAAATTACACTTTATAAAGTACTTTTATGAAATATATAAATAGATAATAGAATTTATTGATTTTTAGTCAATGCAATCTTAGTTACATCAAAAGAAGGCTTAAAAAGTGTATCAAACTATTAACCTGAAGTATACTATTGCTTTGAGCCTAAAATATCTACTTCTTGGAAATTTTGAGTGCAAGTAATCAGCAACTTGCTGAATGTTACAGAATCCCCCTCTATTTATATTATTTCCCCTCCCTATAATGCATGACATTTTCTAGTTCTTAGACCTCCATTTTCCTAGCCAAGAGAGAGTCTTTCAATGTTTTTGATGCTTTAATTCTGTAAATTGCTAATATCTCCCTCAATTCTTCTCCAAATGCCTTTAGATCTTCTTTATCAGGTGCAAATCAATTAGACCTTTCTGATAATACAAAACACAATAAGATTTGGTGGCCTTCCTATCAAGATATAAGCATTTTACCAATACTTGCTCAATTTTCCTCAATAACTAAATTTAGCTTTTTCCATCAAATTGCTGATCCTTCTATTAGTTTGTCACAGAATGCCTTTGGACAACTTTCATTGTGTGTGAATTGATTGAGCAATTAAAACAATACCTAATATGTAGGGGTTTACATATATTTTTATTGAGATATGCTTACTTTATTGTCAAAGTATAATGCTTTTTTTAAAATAAGTCACTTAATCTCCAGAAATCTGAGCATAGTCATATAATCATGATCATATGACTAATTTGGGTGCATATATCACCTGATTATAGTCACATGACTGATTTGGGTATGCATTAGATCAAAATACTGATAAACTGATTTCTTAACACCTAGACCACTAATAAGACTAATCTAATATAATATTGAAAGGCCTTTTAAAGGCAGTTCTGGCTATGTCATTTGCCTACAGTTTTCAGCAGAAGTCTGTTTTATTCAGACTTTTTGATGATCAATAGCTTTATTTTATTTCATTGTTAAAACAGATGTATCAATAAATAGTATATAAATATTACTATGAGCCCAATAAAGTATGATATACTATACTACTAGGTCTAAAATATCAAATGAATGTCTAAGAGATTTTTAATTAATGTGTGAACTATTATTATGCTAATTTAGTGTAGTTCTTGAGTTGTGGTTTTTCTTCTGCAATTGGATTTTGTATATTCCTCAAAATAGTGGCTTAGCTATTTATGTAATGTTATTTTCTGTTTATCTGCTCTTTGCAATATATGCCACCAAAGAGTTGTGACTAATTCTGATTAGGCTTAATGTAATCACTAATTTTTTAACCAAGCTGCAAATAGACTCTTAATCATTAGTCAGTTTCTAAATTCCAGATACTTAGTGCTGTAATTTAGGCTCTATGTTTTTAAATAGTCCTCCAAGCAGGAAATATAATGCAATCTTTCTCTACTATTGGCTTGTCTAGATTTTGAGGTTTAGTGTTGAGTCTGAAGCCAAGATCTTTTTAAATACATGCTTCTTTAATATTATTCCTAAGTCTTTAGCATAGTTGCCTATAAATCAACTTTGCTCGATATACAAATCATCTATATTACTAATATATATGCACAATTGTCACTTCAAGGAATAGCATTATAAATGCAGAATAAACATTTACTTGTAGTACTTCACATCTCATTTAATTGATACAGGCATTAATTACAGGGACCTTGTAATGCAGTAGCATCTTCACACTTTATTTTATTATTCTTTATAATTGTGTATTTTTCTTGCATGCATAAAGCACATATAAATATTATAATTGTTGATTGCTTAGCAATTAGCTAAGCAGTCTTGTTTTTCATCTTTTGCATATATAGAATAATCTATAATTTGAACATATTCACTTATTATGCATTGAAGCATTATAAGCTCATAACATTGTTACATTTTTTTGAATAATCTAACTAGATTACTTATTTTTAGCACTCAGCACTTAGCTTCTAGCTTTACAATCAATCTTTTTAAATTCTAAAGTTTGCATATATCTATGTGTAATAAAATATAGAAAAAAAGATCTATTAATGTAATAACATTGGATAACCTGCTCAAAAAACCAAAAGATGCTCTTAGAGTATCATGGAATATTAGGCAACTACTAGTAATAACAGTCTCATAGTATCAACCACTGCCCAAACAAAGCAATAAAATAGCTAAGTACTTTCACTCAGAAGAATTTAAAATGCCTGAAGGACTTTTTATAGCAAGGATGAGAAATATTATTCAGCTAAAATAGTCTACTGAGCTATTACAAGGGGCAACAGAATTATTACCATGCATCTATGTTTCTTCAATGCAGCTTCAAATATTAACAAATATTATACTATTCAAGCAGCATCTCAAAGATACTATACAGTTTATAGAACTAATTCCAGGCATGAAACCAGTGCAAAGTACATTATTTAGAACTATTGTCAAGGAAACTACTCTTTTGAATATATCTTATTCTATGTTTTCTTTTAATTTTTAGGCCTTCTTACTCTAATTCATTCATTCACCTTTTATTGCTTTTATCAAATTCCTTACTAGCTGAATTGTGGGAATAAACTTCTTTATTAGTTTGGAGCCTTTACCAAACTCTGGAAAATAAATCACTTTTGATAAGGGCTTTAATAAAGCTCTTGTTAAAAGTGATCTAACTTATATAGCCCCATAACTTAGTGACTATGTGACTTATAATATAACTATAACTGTGATTATGATATTAGTCACATCAATCATACTGCATGACATCAGCATAATAATGTCATATGACTTGACCTTAGAATATTTTTTATTAATAAGCAAAGTAAATTCTTAGACTTATATTATAACTCCACTATATTCTTCTAAGCACAACTACACTGACTCCTGCATCCCCTTCTTTTCTAATACCTAGCTATTACTGATCTAATCACCAGACTCTCTCAAAGTCACCACCCTTTAATAACTAAACAATGCTCAGTTTTTCTAGTAAAGCTAGATTACTCCTAACACTATACAAATGCTGCTTTGCATAATTGCCCTGCAACTCCCAACTTCTATGCAATTGTTCCACTGCCTAATTATGCCAAGGCCTGATTTGCTTCAGTGCATGATTACTCCCAAAGTTTGAGATATCCTGCAGATACTTAGAAAGTAGCTCTATAGTTAGTATAATAGTTTTAATATTGCTCACACTTTTCTAATCCTTTTACTCACTCTCAATCTTTTCTATATCTCTATTCTATCAATCTTATTCTATCTCTTTTCTGAATTAATCTTATTTCTCTCCTTAAGCTCTTTTTCTATCTCTGCCTTATCTCATTTATTGCATTTATTTTCATCTTTATTTTTTCTAGCTCCCTCTTTCTTTTGTTTTTCTTTTTCCTCAACTTAACTCAGCTCTGACTTCCAATCTTTCCAGTTTTTCCTCTTTAGTTCTACTTTATTGTTTCATTAACTGCTCTTCTTTTTATTCTACTTCCAGTCTATTTTTTCCTATTTCATTCTTTCCTTTTTCTTCTCTAAATTAATCTTCTTTCTCTCTCTTTACTTAATTTTTTATTTCTGTCTTGACTTTATTTCTTAATCTCAACTCTATTTCTCCATTTACTTATTTCTATTTTACCTACTATACTCCTTTTCTAATTTCTCAGCTTCTTTTCTTTTTTTTCTGTACTTCCTACTTCCTCTGCAGTTTTATTATCTCCTCTATTTCTCACACTCTCCTTAATGCCTAGTGTGAAACACATATTTTTTGGATTTGATGTGCAGATTATACTTTTAGAGTCATTTTAAGATGCATTAAATGTGCTTTTAGTGCTTCACAAGCAAGTTAGAGAAGATTAAGATGTCATTCAGATATATAATGACAAAAATGTTGTTTATATCATAGAAGATGTTATTCATAAAATATTAGAATGTGGCAGAAGAATTAGTTATTCCAAAAAGCATGATAAGGTATTCAAAAAAACTATATCATATCCTAAATGCTATATTTCATTTATGTCCCAGAACTATCTGGATATTGTTATACTCAGATCAGAAATCAATCTTTGTGTAAATTTTGGTATTATAAAAGCAATCAACAAGATTACTAATAAGGGGGAGAAGGTAGTAATTCTTCTTAGTGACCTAATTCAACTCATGGTAGTTGATGCAGAGCTGAAGAAATCCATCCTTCTTTTTAGTGAAGAGAATACAGATGCCTATAGAAGAGGTCAAAGGTCATATGAATTCTTTTTCAAGCATATCATTGAGGTATTTCTTCAGAGCCTGGAATTTTACCTCTGATATATTATAGATCTTTCTAAAGGAAGGCATCTTACCATCTTTTAGTTTGATTTAGTGATCATAGTGGCAGTGAAGAGATAGTTCCTTGGTGCTGCCTTTGAAGAATACATTAATAAATTCATGATATTCAGGAAGTATAATCTCTTGTAAAGTTTATTCATTCATTTTTGATTCTATTGTTATCTAGTTAGATCAAAGATGTTTCTTAAAAAGGCTGTGGAAGATGTAAAATCAGTAGGCATCAGCTTCTGATTAAATGAGTTATGCAAAAGCATAACATTAATGAGGCAGATGTCAGGTTTGCTAAGTGTTACATTTGGTCATTCAGGGCTTGTTAAAGATAAAAATAAGTTAAGAGACTTTGACTGGGGTTGCAGGTGGCCTTTATACTTATTCCAGAAAATGTTAAGTGAGAATATTGGAGGTAGGGTGAGTGGATGCCTGAGTGAAGTTTTAGTTATATTGGTTTTTGTTATGATGGCATCTTCACCCTCTTCTTCTTGGTTTCAGAAATGAGTGATTATTTAGTTTCAGGCTGTCAGCAGTCTGAATTAGTCTAAGTCAGATTCATCCTCAAGGGTTAGATTGTGCCAGGAATAAAGAAAGATTATAGTAGCAGCCAGTCATGCTTTTCTAGTATTAAATAACATGCTCATGGCCTTCTAGTTAATATTAGGATTCATAGTCTAGAGCCAGGATAATCTTAGAATAATGGAGTTAGCAAGATGTAGCTGAGTCAGATAGAATTCAATAGAAAAGCTTAACCTATTAGCAAGCATGAGTTTATCCTTATAGTATTATGTAATGGGTCTAGAAGAGGTGAGTTGGCCATTGATGAGCTGAACCTTAGTGGACTTTTCCAGGTCCTTGTCTAGAAATGCTAGGTCTTAGCTGATAAATGTCTTAGTGGCACCACTGTTGATGAGGGCTGGGTAAGTTTTACTAATAAATTAGAACATGATGTTAATGATGAATGATTTAGCAAAGTTAGAGTGCAAGCATCTTATAGTTATTGGAGCTCTTTTAAAACTATTAGGAGCTGACTTAGAATTAGAAATATGAAAGTTAACTAAGAAGTATAAGGGAGACAGGTTTTAGCTGAAAGTCATTTTCAAGTGGCACCAATTGATTCTGGTATTGATGTTATAAAGTCACAGGAGTTCTAGAATAAGGAGGAGACTTTCACACAGTTTTGTTATTAACATTCAGAGTTCTTCACCAGTTTTATCTTTGAAACTGAATGGGATATAGGAATAATGAGTAATATTTCCTGCAAAGAAGACTTCACCATTAAAGAAGCAGAGCTGGATGAGGTTAGGAAGGTATACAAAGGAGAGCCCTGCATTTAAGGCCTAGCCTTTATTAATGAAATTGTCAGTAGCACTGCTATAGATTAGTGTTGAGACAAGTTTAGAAGTTTGAAAAAGAGAAGTGTGGAGGAGGAAGACTGGAAAGCTCAGGAGGAGAGATATACCATGCAAGTATCTAAAGCAAGTGCCAGTGCATATAAGTGAGTGTTTGGTGTGAAAACTTCAGAATCAATACTGCAATTTAGTGCATTCTTGAGATCTGCTAAATTACTAGCTCATTTTTTGCATACTGAAATTTGAACTCATCTCCATTGATAATTTAGGCAGTGCAGCTTAAAGTGCTTCATTTAGAACAGTTTTATACAAAGTGACCCAGTTTTTAACATAACAGGCACACCTTTTTTTTTATGAAGTTCCTTGATTTCTTCTAGCATTGTGACTTAAAGGTGGCTAGCATTATATTTTGCTTGTAGGAATTTGCCATTGTTAGAATTGTCAAAGTCATTAGTATCTAGTATATTTTTATATTTGCTCTCATCAGTTACTCACCACATTCAGCAGCTTAAATGAGAGTTAAGAAGCAGTTTCAGAGTTGTTTCATTGAGTTTGGTCAATTGTCAGGGTTTTGCCTGGATTGCCTGAGTTTTCCTAGGAATGAGAATGTAAATTTCAGAGTTGCCATTTAGTGTTGCCATTGGTAGTTGAGTCTTCTTCAGATTATTGTGTAAGAAGCTATCTCACTTAATCTTTCCAATGGTGTTAGTTAATCTGTGTAATGAGGCTCTTGAAGCTATTATAAATGGTCTGCTTTAGAATAATTTGGAGAATCTTATAAATGCATTTAGGGAAGGCTTTATAGAGCTAGAAATGTAAAGCATTGTAATTCCAGCCCATCTTATAGGCCTCTTTTTCAAATTGCATTACAAAGGTTATGAAACATTTCTTGAAGCTCATTTAAAGTAATATCAAGTTCCTGTTAGCTTTAGCAACAGTATTGTAAATTCCAAACTTATTAGAAAATTTGGTTACAGAGACTTGCCAATCTAAAAACAGAGTGTATTAGGGGTTATATTAGAGCAGTGCAGTGTAGTGGTCTAAAGCAATCCCTTAGAGATAGGAAAAGGCAAAAGCCACTTGATGTCAGGTCCTACTAAATTAGAGGCTTGATAGAGAAGATAATAGAATTACAGAAAAAGTAGAGAGTATAAAAAAGAGAGAAAGAGAATTAAAAAATCAAAGGAGTAAAGTAAGTAAAACAGAAATAAGTAAATGGAGAAATATAGTTGAGATGGAGAAGCAGAGTTAAAATAAAAGTAAGAATTGAATAAAAAGAGAAAAAGAAGATCAGATCAAAGAAGAAAAGGAGAAGAACAAAACATGAAAAAATAGATAGAAAGTAAAATAGGAGGAGAAGAGGTTGGTGAAATAAAGTAGGGATAAAGAGGAAAAATTAGAGAAATTAGAAGTTAGAGCTAAGTCAAATTGAGGAAAAAGTAAAATAGAGAAAAGAAAAAGCTAGGAGAGATAGAGATAAGAATGAAAATAATAGATAAGACAAGGCAGAGACAGAAAAAGAGCTTGAGGAGAGAGATGAAATCAATTTAGAAAAGAGACAAAATAAAATTGATAAAATAGAGATATAAAGGAGACTGAAAGTGAATAAAAAAACTAGAGAAGTGAGGCAAAAATATCAAGACTACTGTACTGACTACAGGGCTATTCCCTTAAGTATCTGCAGGATGTCTTGGACTTTGGAAATAATTATATGCTGAAGAAAATAAGCCTTGGCACAATTAAGTGGCAGGATAATTGCATAAGAGTTAGAAGCTGTAGGATGATTATATAAAGCACTATTTGTGTGATGTTGGAAGTAATCTGGCTCTATCAAAAATACTGAGCATTGTCTAATTATTAAAGAATGATGACTTTAGGAAAGTCCAGTGATTAGATTATTAATGGTCAGGTATTGAAAAATAAGAAAGATAGGAATCAGTGTGACTGTGCCTGGAAAAGTGTGGTAAGGTCATGATATTTGGGCCCTATTAGAGACATATATGTAGAGTTTGCCTTAGAAGGTATTCAGGCATTGCACAAGGAAGATCCACTACTTCTGGAGATTGTAATTGCTGAATGGCTCCAATTTCTGAATGTCTAAATGCCTTTCATGTGCAAGTGTATTGCAAACTTCTCTCTAGCCTCTGCCACTAGTGAGAGGTTTACTGAGATTGTGTAGTAGTAGTAGTTATTTTCAGAGCCTTTTGGAAGGGGCAATGCACTAATAACTAGTCTCCAGCTGCTAAAAGGTTTGCCAACTAGAAGTCCTCTGTTCTGAAGGGGTTCAGAGAGCCTATTGGGAGAAGGGGGGCTGTTTGAAGAGGGGGCAAAACCTAGGAAGGAGTTGAATTCTTGGGAATTCTCAGAGATTTAGGGAAGAGGTTTTGTTCATGGGGAAGTGCATCTTGTATATGGCATTTGCCTAATATTGCATAGGTTAAGATGGAGAGAAAAGTTCCATAGTCTGGAGTGAAGTGGATGCATAGAGCAATTTAAAAATTTGTTAATATAGCTAAGCATGTAGATGGATTTTTCATTATTATTATATGCAGCTTCTTTTAAGTGCAGAGATAAGGAGTTTCTTCAGAATTTGTCTTCAAGTGTGGAATGCATTAGTACTGGAGACTGAGTTGGCCCAAGGCCATGCCAACAGCCTTATTTCATATATAACTACTTGGTTAAATAGCCCACTAATGAATTTAAGTCCCTGGAGGAAGGCAGAAGCAGCATTTAAGTTCTGTTAGTGTTATTAAGTGAATCCTAGAAGGAGTTATCTATGAGTTCTAGCATTTCTGGAGGTTTTTAGCATTGCACACAAAATGAATAAGCCAGGTCCTCCAGATTCTCAAATTTTTCTAGAGATAAAGAGATATAAATCTTGTCAACTATATTGCACAATTCCTTTAGTAGTGCTAGTTTATCCTTAAGGATTTGGAGGATCTAGAAGAAGTAATTTTTTTGCTCCTGAAGCTTATAGAACATCAAGATCTGGTCAACTCAGATTTCAGGGGTGGCAGCAGTAGTGGGTTGCCCTAGGCTTCATAAGAAAACTTGAGCTCTTTAGGAGAACTCTGATTCAGAGATTCAAAGCTCTCTGAGGATTTTATTATGCTGTCATATATAGGTTTCCATTCACTCTTGTTACTGAAGCAAGAGACTCCTCCCAGTTCTGAACATGTTTTTTTGTCTAAAGGGCTGTGTGGATGCTATAGTGGCATAGGCAGTTAGGAGTTTCAAGAGTGAGGGCTGTGGGTATGCAAAAGTGATATGAAGCAAGTATTTGTAATCTTAAAGTAGTGCCTGAGCAGCTGCAAAGAGATCAGTGCAGGCTGGCACTGAGGTAGGCTAGGGGGCTGGGAGCATCACTAGAGATCCTCCTGTGTAGGGCCAATGTGCACTAGTCAAGCCTTGGTTTTTGGCTAAATGAGGGAGCCACAGCATATTCCATTAGGTTTATTATTCAATAGCAATTTCTGTATAATGTGGTGGGTGAGAGTTATTAAGAAGAGTCCAATGTTGTAATTGTAAATAGGTTGGCTATATTGGTTGATGTTGTAAGATGTGGGAGCTTATATAAGTTGGGTGTAGGTCATTATTTTTAGAGGATCCAATGAGTAAGAGGAGTTTTGATATTATGTCAAGTTCCACTGACCTGGGGGGCTCACTCTATTGAGCAAAAAGCTACTAGTTGGCTCTTGCTGGAAAGAGAGACTCACACAGAAGTCAAGAGTTAGTGCTGAAGTTAGGCACTAAGGGAAGTGTGAGGGATGGAGGAGATAAGTGAATTGCAGAAGAAGCAGTGAGTATGGAAAAAGGAGAATGGAGTTAGGAAATCAAAGGAGGAGTATAGTAGGTAAAATAAAAATAAGCAGGTGGAAAAATAAAATTAAAATGAAGGTGTGGAGTTGAGATGGAAATAGAGATTGAGCAAAGAAGATGGAAAGAGAATTGAATTGAAGAAGAAAGGGAAGAGGGTAAGACAGGAAGAAATGGACTGAAAGGAAAATGGGAGGAAAAGAGAATAGTGAAATAGTAGAGTATGATTAGAGGGGGAAATTAGAAAGATCAGGAATATCAAAGCTGAGTAAAGTCTAGAAAAAAGAAGATTGGAGTGAAGAGAGAACTGAAAGAGATAGAGATGAAGATGGACACAATAAACAAGATGAGGTGGAAGTAAAAAAAAAGAGCTGAAGAAGAAAAAGAGACTGATTTAGAAAGAAGATGGAATAAGATAAATAGAAAGAGAAATACAAAGGAAACTGTGAGCAAATGGAAAGACTAGCAAAGTATAAGCAATATCAATATCAGGTCCCATTGATCTGGAGGCTCACTCTGTTGAGCAGGAACCTACTAGTTATCTTTTGCTGAAAAGGGAGATGTACATAGAGATCTAAGGTTAGTGCTAGAGTTAGGCATCCAAGAAGTTATAAGGAATAGAGGGGATAATAGAACTATGGAAAAGATGGAGATTACAGAAAAAGAGATAAAGAGAACCAGGAAATTAGAGAAGAAGTATAGTAGATAAAATAAAAGTATATAGATAGAGAAATAAAATCAAGACAGAGAGGTGGAGTTGAGATGGAAGTAGGAATTAGGTAAAGAAAAGAAAGAGAATTGGATTAGAGAAGAAAAGGATGCAGATAAAACAGAAAGTGATAGACAGAAAGTGAAATAGGAAGAAGAGGAGATAATAAAATGATAAAGTGGAATTGAGAGAAGAAAGACTATAAAAATCAGAAGTCAGAGCTGAGTCAAGTTAAGGAAAAGGACATGGGAGATAAAAGGAATTAGGAGAGATAGAGATAAAGATGAATGCAATGAATGAGACAAGGCAGAGACAGACAAGAACTTGAGGAGAGAGATAAAATGGATTCAGGAAAAAGATAGAATGAAATTGATAGAAGTGGAGATATGGAGAAGACTAAAAGTGAATACTAGAAAAGTGTGAGCAAAGCAATATTAAGACTACTGTACTAACTATAGAGCTAGTCCTTAAGTACCTACAGAATATCTCAGACTTTGAAAGTGATTATGCACTGAAGGAAATTGGGTCTTGGTGCAATTAGGTAGCAGAACAATCACATAAAAGTCAGGAGCTGCAGAGCAATTCTGCAGAGTGGTATTTGTCCAGTGTTAAAAGTGATCTAGCCTTGTCAGGTAAGCTAAGCATGATTAAGTTGTCAAGAAGTGGTGGCTTCAGAAAAGCCCAATGATCAGATCATTAATGGTTGGGTATCAGAAAGAAAGGGGGGCACAGGATTAGTGTAGTCATGCCTAGGAGAGTGTGGTGGGGTCATGACAATCAAGACTATTATACTGACTATAGAGCTACTTCCTAAGTACTTGCAGGATATCTCAGACTTTTGGAGTAATTATGCACTAAAGAAGATTAAGCCTTGATGGAATTGGGTGGTGGGATAATTGTGCAGGAGTCAGAAGCTATGGGGTGATTATACAGAGTGGAATTCATGAGGTATTGAAAATGATCTGGCCTTATTGGGGAAGTTAAGCATTGTTAGATTGTCAAGGAGTGGTGACTACAGGAAAGCTTGGTGATCTTGGTGATTAGATTAATGATAGTTGAGTATTAGAAAAGAAGGGAGCAGTGAGTTGGTGTAGTCATATCCAGGAGAGTGTGGTGGAGTTGTGACAAAAGCAATCCATAGTTACACTGTCAATGGTTAAAGCCAAGTATATGGCTGTATCAAATATAACCAAAGAAGCAATCTGGCTCTGAGTTCTTTTTGAAGACCTCAGATATCCTCAACTGCATGCAACAGTGATTTATGTGAATAATTAAGGCTGATAGCCTTAGCACAAAATCCTATTGCTCACTCACAAGCTAAGCATATTAACATTTGACATCATCTCTTACATAAGCATATTGAAGTAAAAGAAATTGATCTCCATTATTGCTCTACCAAAGACATGCTAGCAGACATATTTATAAAGGCCTTACTATATAAAACCTTTGAAAAGTTCTGTGATGTACTAGGAGTCATGAAGGGATAAAAACCTTGTCAAGTAGAGGTGACAAAAGAAAAATTTTGTATTCTAATATTTTTATCTTATCATAAACCAACAAGTACTAACACTTACAAATTCCTGGAGATTATCAGATTCAAGTACTCATATGGAGTTCAACTTCTCTTATTGAACTTCAGGTGAGCATTATTATACTATTCTGTCCTTATATTATTCAATTCAAAACTTCTCTTATTGAACTCCAGTTGAACTCCAGTTCCACATGACATCTAAGTTGAGACTTCATCACTGCTTGCCTATGCTGACTGTGACCTTCTTCATGCACATTCAAGATGTCTATTTGTTATTCTCTTCATCTTATCTTAATATATTTATAAAACATCTGGCTATGAGAATTCAAATGATAAAAAGCCATTAGGATCTAACACTAGTGCAGAAAAAAGAAATCAATAAGCCTCAATTGGTGTTGAGCTAATTTGAATATACATGACTTAGGTAAAAAGAAGCTAAACATTGTGATACACCTTATTTCTAGCACAACCCTCCTAGTCCCACTGATTGTAGTGCATAATTAAGACCTGCAAGGCACTTTTAGCACTTCAATATAACAACTTCTATGTGATAGCAAAATGATACTTCTCTAAAACTGAATAAAAAAGACAAGTCCTAACAGTTGCAAGACAGCAAAGGCCTTTGACACATATAGCATAACAATTCAGAAGCAATCAACAGGATAAAATGTGACATATGAGCTGAGAGAAGAGGAAGAATGATTAGAAGGCAGAAGAATGAGAATGAGGAGCTAATTTTTGGAGAGTGCTAAAGGCATAGTAAGTTGGGCAATTATTCTTGAGCCTTAGTGACTATATTTTGCTAAATGATGGACTTACAATTTGAATGATCATCTTGTATAGCAGTGAAGTACTGATATATGGTAGCAATTAAACTTTTGTAATATAAAAGACTAGTTATTGTGTAGTAGCAGAGATAGAAAAAATATAGGAATGCATATGGAATATCTTGTGATTCAACAACAGCTAAGTGCAGCACACAAAAGACAAAGTCACCCACCTTGAATGCTGTTTACTGTTTACTGTGCAACAGTATGTCATCAACCTTGTTACTCTCAACACTTTACTGATCCTTCTTTATCTCAAGCACACTCTGCCTGCAGCCTGCCATTGCAGCTGACATTACATTTACACTTTTCTCTTGATAATGCCTACAGAAAATACTTACAGACCTCACTATTTGCCTTATGCTTTTGACAACTTTGTACTCAACATGATAAAATCACCAACAACTTAGCACTACCACCATAGCATCTCTAAGTCTACTGAGAACCTGTCTAGACTCTTCCATTGTTGAGTCTAGTGCCCAACTATTCCCACAAGTGTATCTAGTCTATTTTTACCTTACTTTGCTAGAGCCTTGTTATGCTTAGTATATCATAGCAAATACATAGTCATTACACATTTGTATAATCTGTAGCATTTTTCCTTACAACACATTGCTTTCCTAGCACATAATCATTGTTGTATAGGAACAAAAGCAACTGAGGACTGAGGAGAAACTCCAATGTTTTAATGTACATAACATGTGATGACCCAAAGCAATACCCAGAAAACCTATTGGTTAACAAGTCTATAACTGAGTCACTCATAGCCACTTGAGTTTTGCTGACTCTATCCTTCAATTCATTCACAGATCTACTGAATGATTTCTATACATACTAGCTATCAGAACAGACACACTAGATGAAGTGAAATTTACTAGGTAACAAGAGTAAATATAAAGTAACATAGTAGTGTAGTAACATGATTGTACACACCTCAGAGATGGGAGTTTGAGGAAGATTATGGCCTTTTGTTCACATGATCAAGGCAATAACAAACTGAGGTTGTCAAGCCAAGAAAAAAGTATTTAAAAATGGCGAGCCCGAACACACGTGACGCACTCGCTAAAGCAGGTGGATAGCAGTCGCGGTCATGTCTACCCTTTTACACTAGCCTCTTCTTTGATTGATGATCTGTCAGCGCTCAGTGGCAGTAGCATGCCATCGTTGAGTTGAAACCGGGTGCAGATGGCATTTTATGTTGATGTCCTAGGTTTTCGATCTTGATCTCATGATAGCTCTATATTGAGAATGGGATGACATTTGTCACACTGATACTAAGCTCTGACAATAATCGGTTCTAGAATTTCTACCTAGACATCCGATCGCAAAGCTTCCCAGAATGGCCTGTAGTCCTAGACCATGTGATGAAACTCTTCTATAGTCTTTTCGGAAACGGTTTGACAAAGCAATAGATTGATATCGCGACATGTGATTCACGACTCGTATTCACCGTCCAAATCGGAGCCTTTATAAAATAGCATATCTCTATGGCTACTTTCGTATCTGACACTGTGTGAGTATGCCCAATCCATTGCCGCAGCGTGTACTTCCATACGTGATTTCGTTTACGGTTGCTCACGCCCTCTTTTGATATCGGAGCTATCTCCCCCTCCTAGGAGACACACCGGGGCTATCTGATGCGAGTCACGTCTAGTAAATACTTTGCACGACGAAGTTACTCGTAGTTGCTCCATCTACCCTGATAGGTATGGAAAATCCAACAGATCGGCAGTGCAGTTACGTTCTGTTCTATCTATCATATTTTGTACCTTCGTACCTTCGCATCAATGGCTTCAGATCGTACTATGACCGTTGCTACATGCATTAGTATGCAAAGGCCTCCGCGCTGCCGAATATTGCGTTTATTCCCAAACACGCAAAAACTCTCCACGGTGACTTTTGATCTTCGGGTGCGGAGGAAGATTCCCTCTCAGTCCATTCTCTCACGTTTGATTTTGAGATTTCCTTAAAGATGATTTAAGCAAGCCAGTGCTCATCGGGAAAGATGATCAGTTCGAAGCAGTCATACATGATGAGTGCTTCTCAGGGTCGTCATTCCGATGTTTCAGCTTTACGGAGAATAAGACGTATGATATAAATACAACTTGCATCGAGTGATATCACGGTAAAGTGACAGACCCTCGATAAAGTTCTCCTTGGTCCTAGGTAATCGTCTTCAGCGTCTGTTCAAATGGCCATCTACACCATGACTGCCGAAGAGCTCAATTCGACTCTGCAAGAAAAAAAGTTGATGTTTGGATCACGATACCTTGCGGGTAACTGCGCTCTCTCTGTGAATTATCACTTGTACTCATACGTAAAAACCTCAACACAAGCCGTAGGTCTAGTGGTGCGTGCTCGATGAACGCCCCTCTCCTCACAAATCCTAAGGTTGTTCATGAGTTTGACGCTTCTAGATTCTCCTTTACAACCACCTCCTAACGTTCGACGACGAAGTGAAGTACATTTGGAATGCCAAGTGGTCCACCGTGAAGCTTTCGTTCTTCTTGCTTCGATATGGAATCCCGTGCAGTATAATGTGGTATAACCATCGTGAGGATGGCATCCTTTCCGTGATTCTGCTATGCTTACTTCTCCTCAGAGCTGAGTATGATAAACGTTACAGATCTATCACCTTCAGTAGGTATCCGTCACATTGATTAACTGTAATTCTGAATGCTGATCATTGCAAGTAGTTGTAAGCAACTATAAGAGGAGCTACCTGGACAAACAACTGATCCTGCTACAAGCTGTCAAAGATGGTTCATCGCTGCGGTATGTATTTGTTTCCATATACTCTGCTAATCATTCAGATCATTTACAGGCATGCATTTGCGTTACGACTGAAGGTCTTTTTCATTGTGTGTAGTTCCCCTTGGAATTAATCACAATTCGTGTGAATCATTTCCACTGTCAGTCTTCCTGCTGCTGCGATTGTGGATTCTGTCTGGACGCAACCGCAGCATCATTTTTACGACCTTTTGCGCGTACATTCTAACTGAGATAGTCATGGTTGCGTTTGCTATCTTTATTTCCATCAGAATGACGCGTGAGTCTACAATCCTTCCCTGAGTATTGTATGGAGATAACTAGTTTTACCTTTCTTTACTGCATGACTTGTAGCATTCATAACATCTATGTCTTTGCTTCAGAATGTGTCATCCGGTCAAAATCCGAGCAATCTTCATACGAACAGGCTATGTGTCCTGTTAAAACGTGACGTCTTTTGGACTCAATTTGCTCCTGGGGTAAGCATTTCCGTACAGCATTGGTCTCAGTCAGGCAACTGTCCGTCATAGATGTTCTTTGAAGCATTTGGACTTGCAACGATCTTTCTTCACTCTCTCTGCACCTACAAAAAGGACAAGACGCAATTCCAGAATATATTTCGCGTCGATGGTGTTGGAGAGTTACTGGTTAGCATGATGTTTCAATCTAGTCTACTTTCACTTCTTTGACCAATATTACAGCTCATCTTCTGTAAGCAGAGAACACCCACAAGGGTTGACAAGAACTGACGCCTTTTGTGTAGGCTTCACAACCAGCAAATTCCTGGTCGCAATTTTGACACCGGTAAGCAAAATCCTTGATATTTTAGTAGTAAATCCATGACTTCGTTCTCTCCCAGGTTCCCGTCATCCTCTATTACGTGATGTTCACTGTCCAATCCTTCTCCGACTGAAGCGTCGGTACTGATATGATGTTTAGCTTCCTTTGGTGCGCAACTACAATTTTGGTCACGAAGATGGTCCTTCAGCGACGTAGACATGGCATAGTGCAAAGAGAGCTCGAGATCCCTACCGCAGAGAATGAAGCGTCAAGATTGACCTCGAAGGAGTAGGGACAGCCCTATTTTATGGGGCTGAGAAAGAGCAGTTGGAATGATGCAAGTACCATTCAGTGCCATGGTTGATGAGTTTTTTACATCCTTTCTGGATGGTTTACTGCATCTTCTCATATCCTTAGGGCCCAGGATGGCCACACTTTCAGAGTATGTAGTATGATCCTCATTCCAGTGATTTTGAACTGTATCAAAAATAAAGTGTGCCACATCTTCCTTGAAACTGTCCATGCTGTGAACTCCTCTTCACTCACTTGATATGGCACCCTTGAGTCTGGCTGAATTTTTTTCACCATATACTCTCTGTCCATAAGAAGTGCAGATTTCACAACAATCACATCTTTCAATTACTTAGGAGCAGGTAATCCAGATGTTTCTTTCCACTTTTCTGCACTATTCAAGTTATCCTTAGCAGATTCACCCAAGTTCTTAGCATTCCAAGTTCAGAATGTGACATGTGACACTCTACACCACACTTATTGTGATGTAGTGCAGCAATTAAATAATGATGTGAAATTAGGTTATTTGGATTAGTTTAAATAGAGGCAATCATAAATGAATCAGCTTTCACTAAGTTCTGAGGCTAAATTACACTTCACAAAGAACTTTTATGAAATATATATGTGGGTGATAGAGTTTATTGATTTTTCAGTCAATGCAACCTCACTCATACCAAAAGAAGGTCCAAAAAGCATATCAAACTATTGACCTGAAGTATACTATTGCCTTAGGCTTAAAATATCCACTCCTTGAGGATTCTGAGCATGGGCAATCAGCAACCTGCTGAATGTCACAGAATTTCCTTTATTTATGTTATTTCTCCTCCCTGTGATGCATGACATTTTCTGGTT
Organism: Termitomyces heimii; assembly: GCA_003313675.1. Classification (NCBI taxonomy): domain Eukaryota; kingdom Fungi; phylum Basidiomycota; class Agaricomycetes; order Agaricales; family Lyophyllaceae; genus Termitomyces; species Termitomyces heimii. Next base: position 75,627 of record QLON01001081.1, read on the forward strand.
ATTCTGAGTCATTTTCCAGTTATTGGGCCTCCATTTTCTGGTCCCAAGAGACTTGGTATAAATTTTCCTGGCCAAGAGAGGGTCTTCTAATGTTTTTGGTGCTCCAATTCTGTAAATTATTAATATCTCCCTCAATTCTTCTCCAAATGCCTCCAGACCTTTTTTTATCAGATGCAAATTGATCAGACCTCTCTAGCAATACCAGATACAATAGGGTTTGATGGCCTCCCCATTGAGATATAAGCATTTTACCAATGCCTGCTCAGTTTTCCTCAACAATTAAATTTAGCTTTTCCCATCAAAATGCTGATTCCTCTATCAGTTTGCCACAGAATGCCTTTGGACAACTTTCATTGTGTGTGGATTGATTAGGCAATCAAAACAATATCTAATATGTAGGAGTTCACATGTATTCCCACTGAAATATATCCATTTTATTGACAAGGTATAATGCTTTCCTTCAGATAAATCACCTGATCTCCGGAAACCTGAGCATAGTCACATAATTATAATCACATGCATAATTTGGGTGCACATGTCACCTGATTATAGTCACATGATTGATTTGGTTGGGTGTGCATTAAATCAAAATACTGATAAGCTGATTTCTCAACACTTAGGCCACCAATAAGGCTGATCTAACATGATATGGAGAGGGCTTTTTAAAGCAGTTCTAACTATATCATTTGCCTACAGCTTTCAGCAGAAATCTGTTTTATTCAGACTTTTTGATGATCAATAACTTTATCTTATCTCATTATTGAGACAGACATATCAATAATTATAAAGCACTCTAATAGGTCAAGAAAGAGCCACCTTTAACCAACAAGTGATGCTAGTCAAAGAGATGATTATGACTTTGGGATGTGGTGACAGAAAAGTACTAAAAGCATTGATAAAGGCATTTGTGACAAGATTTGGAGGCAATACAAATAAATCTTTGGTAATATGGAACTTCCCCTGAGAGACCATAGTGCCTACTCAAGTCAGAACATTCTAGAGGAAGGTAAAAAATTAGGAACTCTCACTGACTGTGAATAGAAGAACGTCCCAATACTAGTTTCGGTGCTGGCCGCAGCAGCCTTCCATGCGCGCTCGACATCCTCCCTGATGAGCACCCTGCACAAGGTGTGCCTTCTTGGACTCAACAAACTTCTTAATGACGTCGTTGTTGTTGGATACCGACAAACTTCTCAAGGGAAAAGTAACATGATGGCCAACCTCTGGAAAGAGTGTTGTTAATCGGGGAAGCAATCAGATCTAGGCTCTATGATGGCCACATACCAGGGAAGCGTTGTGCGGCATAGCATCCAACGTTCCGAGAGCCACCGATGACGAAGATATTCATGAGTGTGTTTTTTCTGTATTTGACATGTAGAATAGACTATTGGGCCTATGTGAACCACTTTATATGGGCTGGATACCATGGCTGCATTAGCCAGGTGCACGCGCGGCGTTCGAAGACTTATTTAGATTACGTTCGGAGATGTCAAAAGACAGGACCAGAGTATCACTTACCATCAACACAAATAACCCCTTTAAAGCCCCATTAAGAAGCACGAAGTGTCCTGCCTAAGGTGCAGAGTATTCAAAACGCGTGAATGTACCGCACAGAGCTTGAAAACCAAACCTGCTTGAAGCTGATCAAAGCGTGCAATCTAGAGTTCAACCTGGAAAGGCTGATCACCCGGGGCTCACCACTGTTATCAACACACATCGACAAAAACTTGATCTATGTCAAGATACAAAAGCCAGACGTATGGCTCATACTTATGTCGACGCGCATCGTTGAATGCCGAACACTCAATTTGCATGAAACAATCTCATCCAGTGCAATTGCTATGCGACACGCTAGTTTATAAGCCCAGAAGCCATGGGACCTAGAGCTTCTGATAGTCGAATTATTTGTATTCAATCATTAGAAAGAAAGTCTATCCACGGACCAATGGCTCCTGCTCGAAGGATATCAAACTTTACAGTATCGTGTTCCGGTCACCGTCCAAGTCGGCACGCCCTTTGCGACAACGCACACAAAAACCGGTAACATCCAACACATTCCACTCCGACTCGCCGTAAAATAAGCTGAAACGAGCGTCTTGATATATTTATGATATGCAATGCAGTAATAGAGATGCCATGGAGTGGGAGAGAGTGTGTGCCAGAAGATGGATAATGTATCGTATGGGTTATAAAGCTATGTATATCACGATGATTGAACTGAAACGCGAGTGGGTTAAACAGTGGATAAAACTCGAAAGATGAAACACGGGGACCGAACACTGAAAACAAGGACAGCAGATATTACTTTAACTTGATAGCGGTACGGTATGTGCCATAAATGCACCATTCCTCAGAGGGTAAAGCCTCTGAAGTAGGGGTGGGCGAGGGCTTTTTTGGCTTGAGATAGAACAAGAGATCATGAGAAGTCTGCAATTTCAATGAAAACAAAACAAACACCTGAAAGACGATCCGCGGAATTGTAGATTAGCGTTTTCTGGGGTCTATCAGACGACGAGAACAAAAAACATAGAGAACCAGCACAGACCTCCAAAAGGTCCAAGCCCAACTCGTCTAAAGTAGGGACAATGCGCGATAGGTCTTGGCGAGACCACTGCGGGAACGTCGGCTTGTAATCGGGGAGGCTACTGACGCCCTGCCATGTCTGTTCATTCGGAGTTCCCAAAATTCTGCACATGAGAAAAATTTCAACGTGACCCTCATGATGATGAGCGGTGAAGCATACCTGAAGATCTTGAAGATCTGATCGATCTCAGAGTCACCTGGGAAAATTGGCTGGCCCTGCATAGCCATCTCAGCAAAAATGCATCCCACGGACCACATGTCAATGCCAGTCGCGTAGTGGCGCGACCCAAGTAGAACCTCCGGCGCACGGTACCAGAGGGTCACCACCTACACAGTAACCAAGATCAAATGCATTCCTTATTCTGATTCGCGGCAAAGGTCAGC
>QLON01001083.1:0-59360 GCA_003313675.1 Termitomyces heimii
TCGACCTCAAGGAAAGAGCCACCCCCCCTTTCGGTAAGGTTTACAACATGTTAGAAGTCAAACTCCAGGCCCTCAAAGACTACCTTAATGAAATGCTTGGAAAGAGATTCATCCAACCCTCCACCTCTGCTGCCAAAGCTCCAGTTCTATTTACCAAGAAGAAGGATGGTTCACTTCAACTTTGCGTCAACTACTGGGGACTCAATAAGATCACCAAGAAGAACCACTACCTGCTTCTGCTCATTGGCGATTTAGTCGACTGACTCTGCAGTGCCAAGGTTTACATGAAAATTGACCTCCGCTCTGGCTATAACAATGTATGCATCACCTTGGGACATGAGTGGAAAACTGCATTCCACATGTGGTATGGTCTGTTTGAATGCCTTGTAATGCCCTTCAGAATGACTAACTCCCCTGCCATGTTCCAATACCCCCCTTTTGGCAAGGTCTACAACATGTTGGAAGTCAAACTCCAGGCCCTCAAGGACTACTTCAACAAAATGCTTAGGAAGAGATTCATCCAACCCTCCACCTCTGCCGCCGGAGCCCCAGTTCTATTCACCAAGAAGAAGGACAGTTTGCTCCGACTTTGTGTTGACTACTGGAGACTCAATAAGATCACCAAGAAAAACCACTACCTGCTTCTACTCATTGGTGATCTAGTCAACTGACTCCGCAGTGCCAAGGTTTACATGAAAATTGACCTCTGCTCCGGCTACAACAATGTCCGCATTGCCCCGAGACATGAGTGGAAAACTGCATTCCACACACGGCATGGTCTGTTTGAATATCTTGTAATGCTCTTTGGAATGACTAACTCCCCTGCCATGTTCCAATACTTCATAAATGACATCTTCCATAACATGAGCAATGTTTTTGTGATTGTCTACCTGGACAACATCCTCATCTACTCTGACTCAAAGAAGGACTACTGGAAGCATATCCAGCAGGTCCTGGGATGCCTCTGGGAGCACAACCTCCACACCAAGCCTAAGAAGTGTTTGTTCCACATGGAAGAGGTTGAGTATCTCGGCATCATCATATCCCTGGAGGGCATTTGCATGGACCCCCACAAGGTTAAGGCCATTGTCAACTGGCCACAACCCCAGAATGTCAAGGAAGTGCAGTCCTTCTTGGGTTTTACTAACTTCTACCAGAGGTTTATAGATAACTACTCTGGTATCACAAAACCTGTCAACTGGCTCACATGCAAGGATGTGGCCTGGAACTAAAACAGTAGGTGCCAGAGTATCTTCAACTTACTCAAGAAGGCCTTCACCACCACCCCCATACTTCGGCACTATGACCTCTCCCTCCCAATCATCCTAGAATGCAATGCCTCCAACTACACCATCGCCAGAATCCTCTCACAGATGGAAGCCAATGGTGAGGAGCCCCAGCTAGTTGCCTTCTACACCTGGTCCATGATCAATGCCAAACTCAATTATGATATTTATGACAAAGAGCTCCTTGCCATTGTCGAAGCCTTCAAACAATGGCAAGCCTACTTCAAGGGAGCCCAACACCAGATCCAGGTCTACTCAGATCACAACAACCTACAATACTTCACTACAACCAAGCAACTCAGCTGATGGCAGGCCCAATGGTCCAAGATCCTCTTGGAGTACAACTTCACAATCCAATACTGTCTAGGACAACTCGGAGCTAAACTCAATGCCCTTACCTGATGACTAGATGTCTACCCCAAGAAATTGTTTGAGGTGGAATACAATGCATTCAATAATCGCATGGTGATCCCCCCCAAACATCTGAATGCCATACTGATTTTGAATGATGAAGGAATCCTGAGCCAGATACGCCGCGCCCCCCAGGACAAGTATTTCATTGACCATGACCCTTGCAACCTCCCCAACAGAACTGACCCAGACCCCACCTTCTCCTTGTCCCCCAACAAAAAACTCCTCCTCCAGAACAGCTGCATCTATATCCCAGATTACGCCTGACTCTGCTATGATGTTCTCTGCCAACACCACAACTACAAGCTCCGGAGACACCCTGGGATATATAAGACTCTCCAGCTTATCTCCTGGGCTTACTTTTGGCCAGGGTTGAGGAAGGATGTGACCTGCTACATTTGATCATGTGAATCCTGCCTCTAGGCCAAGGTCCCCCGACACCAACTCTATGGGCTTCTAAAACCCCTACCAGTTGGATGACACCCCTGGTCCTCCATATTCATAAATCACATCGTCAAACTCCTAGAATCAGAAGGATTTGATGTCATCCTCATCGTTATGTGTAGACTAACCAAACAGGGCATTTTCCTCCCCTGCCACACCATGGATGCTGCCCTGGACTTCACTTAGCTATTCTTCGAGCACGTCTTTGCCAAACACGGGCTCCCAGATGACATTATCTCCAACTGGAGCCCACTCTTCATGTCCAAATTCTGGACTTTCTTATGCAAAGCCCTTGAAGTAAAAGCCAGTCTCTCCACTGCCTACCACCCCAAAACCAATGGTCAAACTGAAAGAGTCAACCAGTCTCTTGAGCAGTACCTCTGGCTGTATATCAACTACCTACAGGATGACTGGCATACTGAGCTCTCCCTGGCCAAATTCACCTATAACAACACACTGCACTCTGCTACCAGGGTGACTCCTTTCTTTGCCAACAAAGGATATCACCCCCAACTGACATTCTCACTCTGGGACATCCTATTGCATACCACTTACAAAGTTACCCAGGATCTTCAGTCTCTTCATGTGTTCCTCTAGGAGGAAATTGATATCACAAACTGGGCCTATGCAAAACATGCCAACTGAAAATGGGAAGACACTCCTGACTAAATCCCTGGGACAAAGGTATAGTTAGATCGACGCCACCTCCACACCTGCCAGCCCTCCTCAAAGCTCAATCACAAGCACCTTGGCCTGTTCAAGGTCTTGAAGAAAGTCTCATCCCATGCCTACAAGATTAAGCTCCCCCCGGGATTTAAAGGTTTGCACCCAGTGTTTCATGTCCGCCTCCTAGAAAGATACCCTCTAAACCCCTTTCCCAAGTGACACCTCAAACCCCCTCCTCTGGTCAAAGTTGAGGATGAGTATCACTATGAGGTTGAAGACATCCTTGACTCCTGGAACATTTGTGGATGACCCCACTTCCTCATACAATGGCGTGGGTACGGCCTGGAGGACAATACTTGGGAACCATGCCGGAACCTCGACGGTGCCCTTGACAAACTCTGGGATTTCCAGCAACATCATCCAGGAAATGACCCTCCAGGGTGCAGGACTCACAGACAGCAGTAGCGGGTGTAACCCCTGCCTCTGGGTTTAATAGGGATTCAACTCCCATGTATACCTTCTGTTTCCCCTCTTTAAAACCCTACCTCCCTTTTAGTTCTTTTCCACAGTAGCACCCTGGAGTCTGAGCAAGGTGCTTTTCTAGTTTCTCTACCCCTTATTTACACTGTCTTTCAATTCTGGGAGACAAGTTATATACTTTCTACACATATACTAATCTACAAGAAGCAGCAATACATATACACTAATTGATAGACAGTGACAAAAAATGGCTCACCTAACTTACAGATAGTAGCAAGAAACCCCAAATAACCCTCACCTTTTCCCCTCCTTTGGCCAGCCCCAGAAACTCTCCTCCACCCCCTCCCGGACCATGCTCCTGCCATACCTCCTCTGCCAGCTGGTCCCAGAATGAGAGCTGTTCACCCTCATCCAAAATCCACTCAAACCACAACTCCAGGGCCAGGATATTCCTCTGGTGGTGAGCCGCCACTAGTCTCCCCAGCAGGTCCAGGCCATGCTCCACCCCAGGATTCCTTGCCTCTGTTGGCAACTCCTCCCACAAGGATGAGAGTGCCACGGCAGCCCCATTTAGGAGCAGACAATGCTCCCGAGCCCAACCTAAAGACATCAGTACCAACCCAACCACAAGAAGGCATCACTCACTAAGAGAGGCCATATGCCCAATGACCACATCCTCATGCAGGGCCTTAATCAGCCCCAGACTCGACAAGCCCAGACCTAGGAGCCCTGCCTGAATACTGACCCTCACCTCTTTTAGCTCCAGGACGGCCGCCTTGTAATCCTTCTCCAGCCCCCTCCAGTGTGCCGCTTCCTCCCTTGCTCCCTCCTTGCACTCCTCCCTCCTCCTCCTCACCTTAATGCCCAGTGGCTGCCCAGATAATGGGGAAAATGTCACTGAAGAAAGGTGTACTGGCAAAGTTGGGGACGGAGTCTTTGCAAGCAGCCTTTTAGAAGGCCCTAGGGAGGGACTGGGTGATGCCTGCCTCTTCCCTTTGTCCGGGCACCCTCCATGGCCCTTGCGACTACCAGTTCCAGCCTGGGTTGCCTGATGGGTGATCAGGACCACAGGACAACCCCAACCCCCCACCCTGGCCCCCTGGCCCCCCGAACCCCCACTAGACACCTCTGCGGGCACCTCCCCCACCAGCTCCACCACCCAGTCCCACTCCTTGACTCTCATCCTCTGAGTGATTCCCCCCAGTAGCCACCCCTGCTTCTGAGAAACACAGTGCGCCCTCCACAGCACCAATACAGAATACTGCTCATGGTTGAGGTAGCACGCCTCACATACGGCTGTGTTCTAGCAGGATGAGGGGCCCAGGACCTCAAATAGGCAGGGGACCCATTGCTGGGCACAGTGCTTGCACTGCACTAAAATTAGCAAAGAGACCCAAAGTAGGAGACCACTTACCAGTTCATTACTCACACACCAGGCATGAGCAGGCAGACTCCGGAGCCTTTCCAGGGCCTCCCTAAATTGCTCCTGTGTCATAGTCACCCACATGATATGATGGCTCTCCAGAACCTCTGAAACAGCCTCTATTGCCATTCTGGAATGACAGAAGTGGGGGGCAAACAGCTAAGGGCAGGAAGGGAGTTGTGGATGGGGAGGGGGGATAGTCTTCCATGCAAAGGTAGGTGCAGGGCAACTCGGATGGGGCTCCAGAAGGATACTGGAGCCTACATTGGGAGCAGGCTCCAGGGGCTGGCTGGGATCTGCCTCCAGGGCAGGATTATTGCACTATTCTGGAAAAGGAAGGTCAGTCATAATAGACGAATGATGTGGTGATACTCACATTGAGCAAGCACGGCCACATGCATGTGATATCATGCATCCTGGGCCTCCCACGCAATCAGGGGAGCTACTTCATTAGTAGCTGGGGGCATTAGGGAATGCATTGGTGTATGTGACATAGTTGAGTTAATAGTAAAAATTTTTTTCGAATATGTGGCAGATCAGGTGCTGGATCCCACAATTGGACCCCGGACCAAATTACTGGTTATGTGCACCTTGGAGGCTCTTGGTGCTAAGGGAGGGGTAATGTCATGACTCCTCTGGAGTCTCCTGGGACAGCCCCAAAACCTCACTTGGGACCCTCTTTCATCAACCCCACAACATGCCCCACCTCACCAATGCTGCCATCAACTTGCATCACAACCACCATCAACCAACCCCCCCAGGAACCTTGCATTACGAATCCCAGGATTAATTGTTGGCAACAATTGGATCGCATGGCCTGCTCCCAGCCATTATGCATCATAACTCTCTCCACACCAATTGATTGCATGCCTCACACATGCGATCCAAGTATACAGTTCCGGTCTGCTACTCAATGTCTTCCAGAACTCATTCCAGACCTCCCAGAACCCCGAGACCTGACTCTGTAGTACTTATAGCATAGTTCTCTGTTGTACTTGCTAGTCTTGATATTACCTGAATTGTTGCATGCCCCTTTGTTTGACTAGTATATGCTGACTAGCATGCTTGACTGGCACACCTAAATAATTGCATGCTCTAAGTTTGGTACACACTTTGTGACTCATAATTTGTTAACCAGGTCTTGTCTTAAAACCTCTGGTTCTAACTTGACCCCCACCAACTCCCAGCCTCTACAAAACACTCAAAGCCCTGAATTAAGTCTGTTCCTCTAGGACCACCCCCCCCCTATCCATGTCTTGAATCCTAGAGCCTTAGCCCTGGAGCTCCAGACACCTGAGTATCTGTAGATAAAGTCTGCCTTGTAAGGGCATTGCTTTCCTGGAAAGCCCCTGACTCAGCAGAACCTGACAGGTAAAGTGCTAATAAGAGCCTTCAGCAGGCTCTTTTGATTAAGGAGATGTAAGAAATTGGCTTAGTTAAAAAAGTGCTGCAGAAAGGATAGTAAAAGAAGAGTAGTAAGAAAATAAAAGTAGCTTACTAATTATGTAGTTCCAAGAAAATGGTGGGCATGATTGTCTTTAAAGCCAGGGAAGCAGTGAGTAATAGCATAGATGCTAATAAGAGAGGTGGCAAAAAGAGGGAATTGAGAAACTGGAATAATAACATGATTATCATTATGTTTCAGAAATCTCTTGAGGTTGCTGAAGGGATTAGGATTGGAATGGAGTGCAGGGTTGCAAGAGGCAGTTGAAGGTGCCATGATGGACATATTTCAACAAGTTGAGACCCTTTTTATAAGGAGTTGATAATTGAAGATGGGATTTTTTAAGCAGAAAAAAAAAATGAAAGAAATTTATTTTTTATATACTAGAAAAGAAATTTTTTTTCAGCAAAAATGAAGAGAAAGCAGAAAGTGACAAATGAAGATATGCTTATCAGCTATCTAAGATGACTGAAGGCAGTCAGTTTTTGGTGTGGAGGAGATAATACATCAGTCTTAAACTGTAAGATACAACAAAGCTATTGATCATCAAAAAGTCTGAATAAAAGTAGACTTCTGCTAAAAACTGTATGTAAATGATATTGCCAGAACCACCTTAAAATTTCTTCTCCAACTTAGATTAGATCAGCCTTATTGGTGGCCTAGATGCTAAGAAATCAGCTTATCAGTATTTTGATCCAATGCACACCCAATTCTATTATGTGACTATAATCATGTGACTCTGCTCAGGTTCTGGAGATCAGGTGATTTATCTTATGTAAACATTGAATAAAATGGGCATATTTTAGCAGGACTATAGGTGAATCCTTATATATTGGATATTATTTTGATTGCCTAATTAATCTACACACAATGGAAGTTGTTCAAAGGCATTCTGTGGCAAACTGATAGAGAGATCAGTGATTTGATGGGAAAAGCTAAATTTAGTTGTTGAGAAAAATTGAGTAGGTGTTAGAAAAATGCTTATATCTTGATGGAAAGGCTATTGTGAACCCTATTTTGTTTGGTATTGCTAGAAAGGTCTAATTAATCTGCACCTAAAAAAAAGGTCTGGAGGCTTTTGGAGAAGGATTGAGGAAAATACTAATGATTTATGAAATTGAAGCACCAAAAACATTGGAGGACCTTCTCTTAGTCAGGAAAATTTATACCAAGTCTTTTGAGACCAAAAAATGAAGGCCCAATAACCAGAAAATGTCACACATTATAGGGAGGAGAACTAATATAAATAGAGGAGAATTTTGTGACATTTAGCAGGTTGCTAATTGCCCATGCTCAGAATCTCCAGAGAGTGGATATCTTAGGCCCAAGGCAATAGTATACTTCAGGTCAATAGTTTGATATGCTTTTTGGACTTTCTTTTGGTGTGACTAAGGTTGCATTAACTGAAAACTCAATAAACTCTATTATTCACCTATATATTTCATAAAAGTACTTTGTGAAGTGTAATTTAGCCCCAGAACTTAGTGAAAGCTGGTTCATTTATAATTGCCTCTATTCAGACTAATTCAAATAACCTAATTTCACATTAATATCTAGTCAGATTTTTTAGCTAGTGTGTCACAACCCAACCAAACTCTCCAACTTAAGGCTATAGCAACCCTCACTTATTCTTCTTTTAGCCTCCAACATCACTAATCCAATTACTAAGATCATCAAGATTTTCCCAGATAGACTATGACACCTGCATTCCAGGACAACCTCAGTCTTATTATACTGCCATTAAATTATTTCTGGCATCTTACAAATGCCAGTCCACACAATTATCTCACAGAACTTGGTTCCCATGCAATCATCCTTCTGTCTGATCTTGTCAATGCTTGATCACTTCTAGCACATAATTACTTTGATGCCTAAAATACTCTATAAATACTTAAGGAAAGCCCTCAGTAGTTGGTATTGTAGTCTTGAAATTTACCCAGTTTTTCTGTAGTTTTATCAAATATTAGTTCTATCTCTATTTTTTACTTTCTTATACTTTACTTGTTTCTCTAAATCTATCTCTAATTTCTCCTCTCTCAACTTGTTTTCTCTCTGCATCATCTTGTCTCAACTCTTTCCATTCTTTTTCAAGGTTCCTCAAATCTCTATTCTAACTCTCTATTTCTTCTCACCTCAACTCAGCTCCAACTCTCTAAACAACTCTGGTTTCAGTTCTATTCATCTTGTCTTGGCTTTATTCCTCATCTCTCTCTTTTTAATTCTGCTTATGCTACTCTTAACTCTATTTCACTCTGTTTCTCCTCCTTTGCTCTATTTCTAATCTAGTTTTTACTTTCTTTTTCCTCCATCTCAACTCTATTTTATCCTCCCTTTATCTCTCTTTCTATATTATTACTCTATTTTCTCCTAATTCTCAACTACATCTCTGATTTTCTGCTTCATCCCCACTTTCTTTAAATACTTTGTTGACTTCTTTCTTCTCTTCTCTTCTTATTCTTTTCTCTATGCCAACTCTCCAACATAGCCCCTCTTACTCCCATGTGAGTCTTCTCTCTTGACAAGGCCCAATTAGTAGATTCCTGCAGAGTGAGCCCTCAGGTTAGTGGAATCTGACACAGTGATTGTTTGTATGCAAGTTAATAGGTGCAACTATTGGAATGGGGTTAGTAAGTGTTGTCAAAGGAACTTTGATGTTGTCACTGTAAATGAGTTGATGATATGAATTGATTGTGTAAGCCATGATAGCTAAGATAGGTTGAGTGTAAGTTGCTATTTCAGGGGATTCAATAAGTAGGTCAAGCAGGAACCTACTAATTAGTCCTATAGAAAGGAGATACACATTTGGGAAACTAAAAGAAGTAGTCTGAGGATTAATATAGGTGAAGAGATTAGAAAGAGAAATGAAACTAGAAATAGACTGGGTAAAATAGAACAATTAATAAATAGATAGATGGCATTCAAATAAGTGTGGCCCCTTCAACACTATATATAAGCTGCTTATATAAGTTGGAGTTTATTTATTTAGGCAATTATTCAGTTTCTTAAGGTTTTGTTATTTTGTACAGTTGTTTTTTATGCTTCAGAGGCCTTAGAAGCATCAGTTCTAGCATAAAAAATCTCTAGATCTGTGCTTTGAATCTCTCTCTGCTAGGTGAGTAGTTATTGATGCAAAAGTAGGTTATTTAGATTAGTCTGAATAGAAGCAATCACAAATAAACCAGTTTTATACTGAATTACACTCAACAAATGCTTTTATGAAATAACTAGTGAGTAATATAGTTTATTGGTTTTCAATTAATGCAACATCAGTCAAAACAAAAGAGTATATAAAACTAATAATCTGAAGTAAACTATTGCCTTAGACCTAAGATATCCACTTCTTGGAATTTTGGGTGCAGACAATCAGTTTCTTGCCTTTTGTCATAGAATGCCCTTTTATTTATGCTATGTAACAGTCAGTATTTATGTAGGTAGTAAGATTTAGTTCTGCTCACTCTCAGTCTTGGATAAATGACTAAGGGTATTGTTTCTATCTAGTTCATTTATATATGTATTTGTGTCATTGTTCTAATGTGATTGGAATGATGGACAACTGTGAAAGGGCACCCATCACAATGTAAAGAGTATCACCTGGCCTGGCATAATGATTGCTTAGTGGTGTAGCATGTGCAGTAGTGTACCAGGCTCAAGTGGCCTTTGCATCATTCTATCTTCAAGGCATTGCATTGGACCAGTACACCACAATGCTTTAATACAATCCATAGCACCCACTTTTCTTTAACTAAGCAGTCTTCATATTGAAATTCTCTAATAATTTCAGAGTTTACAATACCATTGCAGAAGCTCTGAAGAACACTCCACTGCCTTTGTAGTCCAATTTGCAAAAGAGGCCTACAAGACAGGCTGAAACTACAATATGCAAAGTCCTTTGCATTGCACCAGACAAATTATATATGATGGCCTTGAAAATCTCATCACATAAATTAACCAGCACCTCTAAGAAGGTTAAATAGCCTCAAGCAATGATCTGGAGAAATTGTCAGGAAACCACTCTTTTAAAGGTCTTTTACCCCATATTTCCTTCTAATTTCTATGCCTTTTCACTATGCTTTCTGCTGCCTTCATTAAACTCCTCACTAGCTAATGGGAATAAACTTCCAAATTGGTTGGGCTATAAGAACCAGTTTTCTTATTAATCATGGAGCCCAGTTTTACTTTCATAAGGGCCTGGGAAATGAATCACTTTTAATAGCAATTAGCATAATATTCAATACTAGAGAAGCACAACTGGCTGCTGCCATCTCTCTTACATTACAGTACAGCTCAACATTGATTAACCAAAGCTGCAGGTGACCCAAAGATCAAGAAGAGGAGAGTGAAGCTGCCACTACAACAAAAATCACTGACACAACTATCCCTAAAACACTGCTAACAACCCCAATTACCAGGCATTCACTCAACCTTTTTCTAATTTTTCCATCCAACATTCTCTAGAATAAGTGCAAAAGTTCCTTGCAACTCTGATCAAGGTTCCTTGACTTGCCTCCATTTCTGATGAACCTCAAACATTTAAATGTAATGCTTGATAAACTAAATATTTGACTAATTGGTATTATGCCTTTTCTATAAAAGGTTGTTTCCTTTGAATACTATGAATCTGTCAATATCTTTATTGAAGGCAACACCAAAGAAGGACCTCCTTACTGCCATTATAATCACCAAATAGAGCTTGAGGAAAGTAAGACATCATCTTTTGGGGAAATCTATAATATGACAGAGGTAAAGCTTTAAGCACTGAAGGAGTATCTTTACAATATGTTTGATTTTATACAACCCTTTGTATTTTCTGCAGGAGCTCTGGTTTCTTTTGGCTCTCTCTCAGTCTGTGTTGAATACTAAGGACTGAATCAAATTACTAAGAAGAACTGCTATCCACTTCCCCTTATTGATGACCTTGATCAACTACTTCCACAGCACTAAAGTCTATACAAAGATCAACCTCTGATTTGAGTATAAGAATGTCCAGATAGCTCTAGGAATAGATGAAACACAGCATTTAAAATACAGTATGATTTATTTGAGTATCTTATCATGCCATTTGAAATAACTAACTTCCTCATCATATTCCAATACTTTATGAATGATATTTTCCACAATATAAACAATGTTTTTATTATTGTATACCAGGAGATAGAGGAGAGGAGAGAGGAGAGAAACAAAGTGGAACTGGACTATACTGGGTGCAATATTAAAACTCTGGACCAGCTACTGAAGTCCTTCTCTATGTACTTACAAGGAGTTTTGAGGAGCAAAGTGGTTGTGTGCCAGAAATGATTGAGTGTTATTAAGATTAGGCAGTAGGGTAATTGCACTAGAGTTGAGTCTTGCAAGATAATTGTGCAGAGTGGCTCATATAAGGTGTTGTGTGATCTTCTTGTAGTGAGGCACAGGTAACTGTGTTTATCCTGAGGAATCAGGGTTACAGCCTATCTAATAATGCTCAATGATCTTGGTGTTCAAATTAGTGATGCCAGAAGTTGGAAGAGGAAGAAGTAGGGGTCAGGATGGTGCTACCCTGGAAAGTGTGAGTGGGTTGTGATACTAACTTCTATAGGAGATTCATTGACAACTACTCTGGTATCAACAAACATCTCAATCAGCTTACTCAGAAGGACCACTATTGAAACTGGAACTCCAAGTGCTAGAGCATTTTTGAATTCCAAAAGAAGGCTTTTACCTCTGCCTCCATCCTCCAACATTTTGACTCCTCACTCCTGATCATCCTTAAATGTGATGCTTCATACTACACAATTACCAGCATTCTGTCACAAATAGACTCAAACAATAAGGACCTATGCCCTGTCACCTTCTACACATGCTCAATGATCCCTGCAGAGCTCAACTACAACATTTATGACAAGAAGCTTCTTGCAATGGTAGAAGCCTTTCAACTACAGCAAGAAAGACATTGTTAGGTATATATGCTCCTGCAATGCCTGCCACTGCACAAAAGTACCCCAACATCAATCCTTCAAATTCCTAAAACTGCTAACTATTGGCAAACAAGCTTGCTTCCTCCTGTTCATGGATTATATCATGGAATTGCCAGACTTGGAGAGCTAAGATGCAATTCTTATAGTAGTTTGCTGCTTAATTAAGCAAACAGTCTTCATTCTCTGCTACACTACCAATAATGGCCTAGAGTTTGCTTGACAATTCATCTAGTACATCTTTTTGAAGTATAAACCCCTCAATAATATTGTTTTCAACTATGGAGCTCTATTTGTCTCTAAATTCTAGCAATTGCTCTGTCAAGCCCTACAGTGATGGCATTTCCTTAAGAGTGCATACCATAAGTTTGAAGTTTGAACAGACTATAAGAACCTTGAGTACTTTAGAACTGCAAAGAAACTCAATTACTGCCAAGCTCAATGGTCCTTGTATCTGGCTAACTTTGACTTTTTCTTGCATTATAAATCTGGATAAAGCATGGGCAAGTCTAACACACTATTTAGATATGCTGATTATAGCACAGAACAGGTAATAATAACAATATCACTCTTCTTAAGCCTAAGTTCTTTGCTATCCATGCTCTTAAAGAAGTGGCAGTCTAAGGAGATGAGGCAAATATTCTTCAAAATATATGTTAAAGAAACAAAGATAGTAAGCAAGAAGATGTGATAGTTAAAGTGGCAAGAGCACTACATGCCTACTTACAAGGTAGAGCAACATCCATACACATTAATGAGTGGGCATTGCAGAATGGACTTCTTACCTTCTGTGGCTGCATTCATGTTTTCAATGTGCCTAAGCTCTAAAGGCACATTATGAAGCAGCACTACAATTCTCATATTGCAGGTTACTTGGGTAGGTGGAAGGATACCTGGAGTTAGTTTCATGCAACTACTGATGACTTCAGATATCTCAATATATTAACTCCTATACCAGCACCTGTAATCTTTGCATCTATACCAAATTCTGATATCAGCTCTCTATAAGTCAACTTCATCCACTTTTAATCCCCACTGAGCATTGAAATGTAGTCTCAGTAGACTTCATCACTGAGCTGCTAGATATATATATAGATATGATACAATTATAGTGGTAGTAAACCTTTGTGGAATAAGAGCTCACTTTATCCCTACACATACTACATGCTTGGTAATGGGAATAGCAAACTTGTATTAATGGCATGTGTGGAAACTGCATGGCTTATTTGATGCCTATGTTTCTGACTGAGGATCACAGTTTATAGCTGAGTTTACTCAGATTCTCTATCATCTTCTCAATATAAAGCTTTACACCTCCACTACATACCATCCTCAGCCAGATGAATAGATAGAGCATATGATCTAGAAGTTAGAGCAGTATTTATGCCTCTTCTGCAATGAGTAGCAAGATAATTAGAATGATTTACTACCTGATGCAGAGTTCCAGTATAATGACCATGTTCATGCTAATGCAAAATTAGGTTATTTGGATTAGTCTAAATAGAGGCAATTACAAATAAACCAGCTTTCACTAAGTTCTAAGGCTAAATTACACTTCACAAAGTACTTTTATGAAATATATAGGTGAGTAATAGAGTTTATTGAGTTTTTAGTCAATGCAACCTTAGTCATATTAAAAGAAGGTCTAAAAAGTGTATCAAACTATTGACTTGAAGTATACTACTGCCTTGGGCCTAAAATATCCACTCCCTGGAGATTCTGAGTGCAGGCAATCAGCAATTTCCTGAATGTCACAGAATCTCCCTCTATTTATGTTATTTTCCCTCCCTGTGATGCATGACATTTTCTAGTTATTCTAAGTCATTTTTTGGTTATTGAGCCTCCATTTTCTGGTCCCAAGAGACTTGGTATAAATTTTCCTGGCTAAGAAAGGATCCTTCAATGTTTTTAGTGCTCTAATTTCATAAATCATTAATATCTCCTTCGATTCTTCTTCAAATGCCTCCAGACCTTTTTTATCAGGTGCAAATTAATTAGAACTTTCTGGCAATACTAAACAGAATAGGGTCTGATGGCCTTCTAATCAAGATATAAGCATTTTTCTGACACCTGCTCAATTTTTCTCAACAACTAAATTTAGCTTTTTCCATCAAATCTGTTAGGTTCTGCTGAGTCAGGGGCCTTCTGGGAAAGCAATGCCCTTACAAGGCAGACTTGATCTATGGATACTTGGGTGTTTGGAGCTCCAGGGCTAAGGCTTCAGGGTTCAAAATATAGACAGGGGGTGGTTCCAGGGAATGGAACTTGACCCAGGGCTTTGGGTGTTTTGGAGAGGCTGGGAGTTGGTGGGGGTTGAGTTGGAACCAGAGGTTCTAAGATGAGACTCAGTTAGCAAATTACAAGTTGCAAAGTGCATACCAAACTTAAAGCACATGATTATTCTGGTGTGCTAATCAAAGCATGCTAGTTAGTGCATACCAGTCAAGCAAAAGGGCACACAACAATTCAGGTAATATCAAGACTAACAAATACAGTGGTGAACTATGCTATAAGTACTACGGGGTTGGGTCTCAGGGTTCTGGGGTATCTGGGATGGCTTCCAGGAGGCATTGAGTAATGGGCTGGGACTGTATACTTGGATTGCATATGTGGGGTGCACAATCAATTGGCATGGGGGGGTTTGTGATGCGTCATGGCCAGAAGTGGGTAGCATGATCTGGTGGTTGATGGCAGTTGATCCCAGGGTCCATGATGCAGGTTTCCTGGGGGTTAGCTGATGGTGGTTGTAATGCAAGTTGATGGTGGTGTCAGTAGTTGTGGGGGCAGGGCATGTTGTGGGGTTAATGAAAGAGAGTTCTGGGTGGGGTTTTGGGGTTGTCCCAGGTGACTCCAGAAGGGGTCGTGACAAAATCACTAATCCCTCTATCAGTTTGCCACAGAATGCCTTTGGACAACTTTCATTGTGTATAGATTGATCAGGCAATCAAAATGATACCTAATATTTAGAGATTTATATGTAGTCCCACTGAGATAAGGAGTATGAAGTAAAAGAGATATTAGATAGCTGCTTCTTTCAATGCAAGCTTCAATTTAAGGTGAAGTGAAAGGACTATAGAATTGAAGACATTTTTTGAAAATTATAAAAGAATGTTTATGCACCTAATCTAGTCTAAGACTTTTACTAAAGGTATCCTGATGCTCTCTAAGTTATTTATGGACTGCACTTGCTCATTTTAGTGGATCATGCTCTTTACAACTTCTTCTATCCAGTGCATTGTGGCAATGCACTCTAAAGAGGAAGTAATGTTAGAAAACCACTCTTTTAGAGGTTCATTACCCCATGTTTCTTTTCAATTTTCAGGCCCTTTTATTCTAATTCATTTGCCTTTTATTGCCTTTATTAAACTCCTCACTGGCTGGACTATGTAAACAAACTTCTTTATTGGTTTGGAGCCTTTGCCAGACTCTGGAAAATAAATCACTTTTAATAAAGGCTTCATCAAAGCTCTTGTCAAAAGTAATCCAACTCACACAGCCCCATGACTTGGTGATCATGTGACTTGTAATGTGACCATGACTCATGACTCATGACATCAACATGACAATGTCATGTGACCCAACCTTGAAATATTTTTAATTAATGGCAAAGTGGATTCTTAGACTTATTCTCTTTGAATCTCCCTCTACCAAGTTAGTACTGTATTATTTGTATCTATATTATCTTATTAATATAACTTTGGATTTCCCTCTGCCAGCTATGTGACTGAGCCACAGCCTTCAAAAGTCACTCTTACAATGATGATTATTAGAATTAGTTATTTGTAATTGTTAAAGTTTACTTTAAACTCTGGCTTATTGCCTCTAATTCTCAGAAGTACTGAGTGAATTACTATTGGAAGGAGTAGTTGAAGATTGCCTGAAATATTGACTTTTAAGCAATTGTTGCTTAAAAAAAATGTAAAAGTCACTTACATAATGAGATATCTAGTATATCAATAGTCTAATGTGGTCAAGGTTTTGCTAATAAGTTAAATTCAATATGTGTTAACATTAATCAATCAATAAAGAGGCTAATACATACTTTATTGTGTGGTTGCTTTCTATATAATTGAAAACCTGCAATATTTAGTCTTATTTGGTTAAGAAATACCCAATGCATGAAAAACAATATTCACTAAACTGCATTTGGCCTTCTTCACACCTGCAGACTCTTAGACACCTGCCACATATAATCAAACAATAGTATAAGTGTTTACATTGTCTAATATATAATTTTTCTTGTTATTTTAAATATATAAATAAGTGAATTTTGAGTTTTTTATTAAAAAAGCAAGTTTTTGGTCATCATTCCCTTAATAGGAAATTTTTTTGTCAGCCTGAGTCAGCAGTCCAATTTTCCCAGGAACTGTCATATTCTATATAGATAAGCTTAAATCTAGCTCAATCTTGCTTTACTCAGTTAGAGCCTTGTATTTGTCACAACCCCACCATCCTCTCCCAGGCATAATTACACCAACTCCCACCCCCCTTCTTTTCCAATATCCAACTATCACTGATCCAGAGAGGTCCTTGTTTGAGGACATTCTAGAGTTAGGCATAAAGATTGCTAAGAAGTCTTTTAGTCTCATTATAAGATTTATTCTGTGTTCCAGATCATTTGACCCAAACAGGCCCTCCCATTTCTGAACCATCAAGCTTAAGAATAGCCTCCCTCATGAGTCAATCATCTCTGCCACCTGGCTTAAGCATCCTGACCTTTGCTCTTTGCATTAGACTATAGCATCTCTTAAAATTACTTGCAGTGACATTCACACTGCCAATAACCTGATATAGAAGCACATCTTTATTGGGGACCAGCAAGTGACTATACACAAGGATATCTATGAGCCAACCTACTGCAACAATTGCTAGCTATACAGGTATATCAGCCAAAATTGCAAAAGTGATGAATGTTGTGCCAGCTATACTGATAGTGGTTACTCTGCTACAATATGCACAATGCACAAACAATGCTACATCTCATATGGCTCCAACTTATCCCATATGAGCTCTAACTGCACCTGCCCTGCCTTCAGGTCACATTGCTCTGAAGTCAACTCCTAATATTCCAAAAACTGCATGCCATATTTTCTGTTTGACAATCCTTCCACTTAGGCCTTGGCTCCTCCTTATGTATCTCAACAACCACCAGTGCCTCTTCTTTCTGCCCCAGCCCCCCCAAAATCTAGTCTGCTCTGCACACAGCAGCTTCAACTGGCCTCAGAGCCAATGGTGGCCACCCAGGGCACTCAAAGGCAGACTTCTGTGAATTTATAGACATCCAGTCAAATAGGTAACCTTAGCAAATTTAGCTTCACCTCTTAATCCAGGAACCAAATATTACAGAAAATGAAGTAAGAAGAACTGATTGATGCAGGTTATATGCAGAGAAAACTAGGGAAAAATTCTGGAGTTGCCTAATAAACTCTGGCAAATAGATAAACATAAGATTTACCCACTCCAAAAATGCATGCAGAACTTCCATGGCATTTCTAAGATCTCAATGCAAAGGAGGGGGGAGTGATATTATGACTTCACTACACTCTCCTAGGCATGATCACACCAACCCCTATGCCCCCTTCTTTTCCAATATCTGACTATCACTAATTTGATCACCAGGCTTTTTTAAAGCAAATACTACTCTGCATAATTGCCTCATAGCTCCTGACTCCTGTGTGACTGTCCTGCCATCCAATTATATTAAGGCCTAATCTCCTCTGGCACATAATCACTCCCAAAGTCTGAAACATCTCATAAGTACTTAGAAAGTAGCCCCATAGTCAGTATGGTAGTCTTGATATTTGCTCACACTTCTCTTGTCTTTCTATTCACTCTCAGTCTCCTCCATATCTCTATTTTATTGATCTTATTCTATCTCTTTTCTAAATCAATCTTATCTCTCTTCTCAAGGTCTTTTTCTATTTCCACCTTATCTTGTCTATTGCATCCATCCTTATCTCTATTTTTCCTAGCTCCCTCTTTCTTCTATTTTCCTTTCTCCTTGACTCAACTCAGCTCCAACTTCTGATCTCTTTGGCCCTTTCTCTTTAATCTCACTTTATTATTTTACTACCCCCTCTTCCTTTTATTTTACTTCCCATTCATTTCTTCCTGTTTTGTCCTCTCCCTTTCCTTCTCTAATCCAATATTTTTTCCCTCTCTTTACTCAATTTCAATTTCCATCTCAACTCTGTTTCTCTATTTTAACTCTATTTCTCCATTCACTTATTTCTATTTTATTTACCATACTTTTTCTCTGATTTTCTAGCTCCCTTTTCTTTTTTTCCATACTCCATACTTCCTCCACAGTTCTATTATCTCCTCTATCCCTCACACTCTCCTTGGTGCCTGACTCTAGCACTAACCCCAGACCTCCATATGAGTCTCCCTTTTTAGCAAAAGACAACTAGTAGGTTTCTGCTTAATAAAGTGAGCCCTTAGGTCAGTGGGACCTGATATAGCCACTCTTTCTTCAATCAACACCTCTTCTGCATCCAGCAGGTGGCAACTCCCATATGCCCTCACTGCAAAGGTCTAATAGTAGAAACCACACAGCACTTTTTGCTAGAGTGCCCACAGTACTAATACAAATGCCACATTCACCTCCTCTGCCTTCTCAAATGCAAAGCTGAGTTAATCTTACATCTATCCCCCTAAAAAGCTTGCTCAACACATAACTTTCCTTTCATTTACCTTACCTGCTTCTCCTAATTTTATATCCATTCTAATAATGGTTACAGGCACCCAACTCCTACCTTTATGTTTATAATCCCCTTTACAGCTCAGGTAGGAACCCTAGCCTCATACTTGTCCTAACCCAGCTCAACTTATAAGCACTCATTGTAACAACCACCTGATTCCTTCCTGCCACATCAGCCTTCTCAGAGTCTAATAGGGGAGAGCACTTTAAATAGTGTTTAGAAGCACTAGCCTGTTTATTCTCTGCATATATGGAGGAATGGGAATTATGTTGCTCTCATAGATAAACTACCTGTTTGTAATACTGTGCAATATAGACACCAAGGATCCCAGGCACATTAATGAATTAAAAAAGAAAAAGATAAAGTCATAAGGGCTGTGGTGCACTGTCAAAACTATATGTCCTAGAGTTTAAAAATGACTGTTGGAGAATGGGACAGTGTGGGCCTCTTCAACATCCTATTATAGCTAACATGGCATGATGAAAATAGCCAAGTCATGCTGAAACCAATATCAGCACCAGTGGCAGAGCATCCACTTAATTTGGAGTAACTAGCACAGTAGTGCAGTACATGCTTATCTTTGGCTGGCCTGGCCTTAAAAATGCATACTTTGGATTGGCATTTAATTATGCCTATAGAATTCACTAGTGCACTCTGTTTGAGTACACTCTAATATGGGTGCTGAGTGCACTATATGAAGAGAAGCTAGTTATTAACTGGCAACTTGTACTAGTTATAACAAGACCTAAGCTATATCAAGAGATAGTTAAAGCTTATAATACAAAGCTCTCCAAAGAGCCTCTAGAGCTAGTGTTAGAGTCTAGTATAACCCTTCATTGAATTTTTAGTGATAAGCATCAGGCTGTCACTTTCAGTGATGCTGATGCACCTGCAAAACAAGGTCCACATAGAATGGGTGAATCACACATATACATATGGCATAATTTATCTAGAGCATCATTTCTAAAGGCCATTGATATCAATGAACATCTATATTGAAGCATATGATGACTGACAAGTAAAAGTAGCTCATTATAGCATATTTCTAGTCATTTCTCAATGGGATAGCTGGTGACAAGCATTAGCTAATAATTGACTATGTTTCCTCCACAAGTAAAGGGAGGAGAACATTAAAAAGATTGATCCAGAAGCCACTGGCTTCCATCTAGATTACCTCATTGCTCACTAAATGAGAGAAGTGGCAGAGCCATTGACACTGATACCATCAGATAATGGACTAGCTACATTATTTACTATGTCTAACATCACAATGGATGTGGAAATGTAATTGCAACTGATGGACTTCACAAGTCTCCATACATGCATCTGGAAGGCTGACTTTGAGGAGGGGCAAGTGAGCTCCTAATTTACATAATTTTTAGCATTGAATGTGATTCTCAATAATTAAACTATACCATTACAGTTCACCACCACAATATTCCCCACCCACACTGTGTTTTGCAGGTGTAATACCTTTATACCAACACTCTAGGTCATCATGACTCTTCAAACTTTCAATTTAGCACACAAGACACCATGTGCAAGAAAAAAAGAAAGAAAAAGAAAACAACAAAATAAAACAGAACATCTTTCCTTCTTATGTAAATCACTAAGTGGTCTAAAGAGGAAGTGTGTAAAAATAGTAGCACTAACATACCTTTCTTTTATTGTATTATAATTTTATTATTGTATTTCTTGTGCACATAATATGCATGTAAATAGTTATTTTTTGATTAGCTAAGCAGTCTTAATTTTGTCTTGATCATGTTGATAGAAATCCAGTCTTTGTGCATATACTATACTACATGCTAAGGCATGTTAAGCTTATAACTCTGTTACAGTGTAGCAGTGTGTGCTTATGTGGCCATGACTACATAGCCTAATTTAGTAGTACTTATTAATCAATGATTATTTCATTATTATTTTATATACATCTTAGCTGCTTTGTGAGCAGCTGGCTTTTTTGTATTAGCTACTGATACATCAGTCTCAAATTGTGAAACATGATAAAGCTATTAATCATCAAAAAGTCTGAATAAAAACAGACTTCTGCTGAAAACTGTAGGCAAACAACATAGCCAGAACCACCTTTAAATTCCCTCTCCAATTCAGGTTAGATCAGCCTTATTAGTGGCTTAGATGCTGAGAAATCAGCTTATCAATATTTTGATCCAATGCACACCCAATTCTATTATGTGACTATAATCATGTGACCATACTCAGGTTTTGGAGATCAGGTGAATTATCTTATGTAAACATTGAGCATTCTTGACAGAGCTATTGGTTGGTGCACTGATGATAAATCAAGGCACTTACTGCAGATCTGATGAAATCTGATGGAATTCAATAGAATCTAATGGAATCTGATGACATCATTAGAGATATGATTGCATCAACTGATAAGATAATCTACTGCTAAATGGGGTTGTGACTGTGCAAGGCCATCAATTTAGCATCACATCTTGACAATAAAATGGGCATATTTCAGTGGAAATACATGTGAGCCCTTACATATTGGGTATTGTTTTGATTGCCTGATCAATCTGCACACAATAAAAGTTGTCCAAAGGCATTCTGTAGTGAACTGATAGAGGGATCAGCAATTTAATGGAAAAAGCTAAATTTAATTGTTAAGGAAAATTAAGCAGGCTTTGGTTAAATGCTCATATCTTTACAAGAAGGCCACCAAACCCTATTGTGTTTGGTATTGCCAGAAAGGGAGATATTAATGATTTATAGAATTAGAGCACTGAAAACATTGGAGGACTTTCTTTTGGCCAGGAAAATTTATACCAAGTCTCTTGGGAACAGAAAATGGAGGCCCAATAACTGGAAAATGACTCAGAATAACCAGAAGATGTCATGCATTACAGGGAGGGGAAATAACATAAATAGAGGGAGATTCTGTGACATTCAGCAGGTTGCTGATTGCTCATGCTCAGAATTCCCAGGAAGTGGATATCTTAGGCCCAAGGCAATAGTATACTTCAGGTCAATAGTTTAATATGCATTTTGGACCTTCTTTTGGTGTGACTGAAGTTGCATTGACTGAAAAACCAATAAACTTTATGATCCACCTATATATTTCATAAAAGTACTTTGTGAAGTGTAATTTAGCCCCAGAACTTAGTGAAAGCTGATTTGTTTGTGATTGCCTCTATTCAGACTAATCCAAATAACCTAATTTTGCATCATCATGCTGGCCTTAGCCTCAGGTTCATGACACACACACACTTATTGTCACATCATCACATCTGCCCTCGTATCGTCACGCTATCACATCGAGTTTTAACTGATTTCCCCCAGAGCAAACCATATGTGGTCTGGAAGAGGGGCATGCAACAAGCACCTTTGTATTGGTTATTCTTTCCTTTGCCATGGAAGATTTTCCTTACCATTAATTATTTATATAACTCCCTCCCTTTGTCATAAAAAAACACTTCAATTCATATGTACTATCCATTACATTGTACTTGATAAAACAATAAATCATGGGAATAGTTAATGCCCAGCCATAGTTGCCAAAGCCAGACATGCATGAGCCTGCAGCCACTCCCTGTACGGAAGGGTCACCGTACTATGAAGAGTCTTTGCAGCCCACAAACGCAGTCAAGCACAAATAATAAAGGAACGAGAAAAGAAGTGCTAACTAACGATTTCTATAATTTAGCCATAACCTTATCCACTGAAACCCCCACCTCGTTCCTCCACTTCTCCAGCTCCAAATCTGGATCATACCCATACAGCGCCCTCATATTCTCCAGGTCCGCCCCCGCCCCCGCGTTCTTATTGTCTCGCCCCAAAACTTCTCTTCCCTCCAGCCCCTCTCCCCTCTTTTGCAACCGCACCCTCGCCAACTCATTCTGCATCGCGTTGCGCATCTCCCGATCCCTCTGCTCCTGCACAGGCCCATCCTGGAGATGGTTTATGCCCTGGCTCATGCGCGACGCGAGCTGAACGAGGGAGGTGCGTGGGTGCCGGAGTGTCTGGTACGCACGCAGGAGAGTGGGGACTTGGCTGCGCGTTGTCAGATGTGCGAAGAGGCCACCAAGCACTGCTGCGTCTTCGATCTGGTGGTCAGGTCAGGGTGTGTGTCATGCGTTGTAGTAGTATGTATGATGCCTTACCGCCATGGCTGCGCCTTGTGCACGGTAGGGCTATCATAATCATGAATTGAGGTTTGTGGAAATGTTTGAAGAGAAAAACTCACGAGCATTGGGTGGCATGCATCCCCGAGCAGGCAGACGTTGTTGCTGGGATGAATCCAAGACTCTAGCGGATCGCGATCGAATAATGCCCAGCTCATCGTAAAAGGTACGAGGTTCAACAACTTCCTGATGCTAGACGCAGTTTCAACAACTTTCCTGCCCAAACCAGACCCAGTCCTTACCGAGGCTCAAAGTCAGCATAATCAGCCCTCATCTTTTCGCAGTCAGTTGGTACAGGTATCTCGCCCTCTCCATTGCTAGGGTGTACCATTACGAGATTATATTCCTTCTTCGCTCGCTAACATGAGAGCGTCAGCCAGCTTTTTCCTACTCAATGGCTGGCTTACAATACAATATCCAACGATATGTCTCCCCGGCCCCATCCACAAATTCGCCTCCGCGTTCTCCACGAACGGTCTCAGCTCAGGATCTTTCATCATCTCCGCCGTAGGAACCGTGGCCCTGTACGCGGCGTCCCCCGTATTGTGTGGGGTGTCCTTCTGACCCACCACGATGTCCCGCACGATGCTGCGAACGCCATCAGCACCAATCACGATGTCGGTCTTGATGATCTCCCCAGACTCCAATACGACAAACGGGCTGCTTGGTTCTATCGTCAGGACTCTGCTTTTCAGGCGCAGTGTGATGTATGGAACCGCGAGCTCTTGTAAGAGCCTGTGTAGATCCGCTCGCTGTCACGGTTGCGATTAATATGGGACAGAAGATCCTCTGGATGCGATAGCCTACATGGACATGGTAATACGGCGCCCCGTACTCGCGCTCGAGATCATCACCCCACTTCATCCATCCCACACGCTCACCATCCCGATCTACAAAAGAAAAACAAAAAAGCAAAATTTCATCAGTCTATCCAACGACATCGCACAAGACACAACAAACATCTGCGCAGCGACACCGACTGCGGCACAACCGCAACCTTCCTCAGCGCCTCTCCGAGACCCCAACGGACCAAAAGGCGAGTGACGTTGGGCGAGCACTGGATCCCCGCGCCAACGTCCTGCAGGAAGCTCGCGCTCTCCAGCACGGTGACTTTGTGTCCAGCACGGCCAAGGCAATACGCCGCCGCGAGTCCGCCGATGCCCGCGCCGACGATCGTGATATTTAGCTTCAGCGCTAGCGCGCCTTCGTGCTGTTCCGGAAAACACATATGTCAGCCACAGCCACGACGTGCAGGAGCATATACCAAGGACTGAGAGCTAGGCGCGGGCTCGCGCTCGAGCTCTGGTTCTGCACGCACTCTCGTGGGCCTGACACTAGCAAGGCCTTGGCGTGTTCCAGGACTCTGTTACACCCGCCATGAGCACCCGTCTCGCACGGATGTGCAGAGTCAACGCCCAGCGACGACGTACTCACCATCTTCATTTCGCTTGCAAGTTGTGCAAGTGAAAGTTGGTCGGTCAGTCGGTCGTGGAAGGAAAGGCCTCAGAAGCTCAAGCGAATGGAGCGCATCACTTTTCGCCTGGAGACGGCAGACTTATATAACAGGAACAGAACAGGTTTTTGAAGCGCTCGTAACACCTGTAACACACACGACAGTTGCCATACTCTCCTCGGCATCTCGACCGCCGAAGGGATTTCGGCGGAATATAATTTAAGAAAATATGGCAGATTCTTTGTAAGAGATCCAATATTAGGTTTGGAAAGAGACGTGTACCATTGTTAGATGGATGGGATTGTTGAAATTGATAATCATGGAGATGGGCGAGCGACAGAAGGCAAGCGACAGAAGGGGCCTGCGAAAAGAAGCTTCGAGATGATACTCAATGGAATTCAGCGAGATCTCGGAGAAACCGATCTTTAATCAGTCTGTACGTTTCCAAGTCAACGAAGCGGCCAAGACTGCAGGAGATTCGCGCACAACGACGAATGAAGCTCGGAGGTATCCAGACCAGATCAATTCTAGTATTGGTCATCAAATTACGAATAAGAACTTGATTTGTAATGATCTCACCGAGTCTACTTGAGAACTTTGTGCGTTGATTACTTCAGAAGAGATGCCTGCGGACTCGATGATGTAGAGTACCTCAATTAGTTTTGACCATTTTTGAATGGTAAAACCGTTGACTTTTACTGTTTAGTTTAGCTCCCACTATAGATGGTAAATACACAGTCAATAAATGGTGATGGCCACAATTAGCAAGGAATGTTCCAGCTGGCACTGGGTGCAGGGAAGAATGCTCTTTTGCAAAACAATGTAAAAACAGAGTAAAAATAATCTAATTGATTTCAAATTTTTATTTGAATATTTTTGTCAAAACCATAGAAAAAATATTCTGATCTGATTGGTCAGTTCTGGAGTCACATGACAAGACTTATGTAATCATCAAGTCTTCTTGGTTTGACCTTTCCTATGGAAGGTCTTTTCATTGGCTATAATATTTCTTTTATGATTTTGACAAAAATATTCAAATAAGATCTTGAAATCAATTTAATTGTTTTTACTGTGTTTTAAAATTGTTTTGTAAAAGAACATTGTTTCCTGCATCCAGTGTGGTGATCTAATCACTGCGACATTGATGATTACTGTCTGTTACCAATCAACTGGGAGCTGGCATTCACTGCTGGCTGCTGATACTTTTTCCACAGGAAATAGGGAAAAAGAAATATGTCATGCTATTTCTTATGCATATATTTTAAAGAAAAAAGACATTTTCCATTGTTTAAAATCTTTTTCACTTGGAAATATGTGGGTTAGAAAAAGCATGACACTAAGTAAAAAGTTATGGCTGCCATAAATCTTCTTTCCAATTCAAAAAGTCTATCATATATGGCTGTATGTGAAGTTAAGAACTCAAGAAGTTTGATTGAAAGCAGAGAGCTAAGTGCTGAGTGCTGAATGCAAATAATCCAGTCAAATTATTCAAAAAGAAGTAAACAACATTATGAGCTTAACCTTAGCATGCAGAATAGAATATATTCAAAGTCTGGATTGCTTTATGTACATATTAAGACAAGAATTAAGATTGCTTAGCTAATTACTAAGCAGTTATATAATAACTATTTACATGCACATTATATGCACAAGAAATAAAATAAAAATTATAATACAATAAATATAATGCACCAGTGCTACCATCATTACACTGTAAGAGCAACCTCTAAGGGCTGTGGCTCAGTCACACAGCTGGCAGAGGAAAATCCAAAGAAAACAAGTCTATGGATTTACTCTGCCCATTGATAGAAGATATTCCGAGGTCAAATCACGTGACTATCACACATGACGTCACATTGTGACATAGTCACGTCTATGTCACGCATTGTGACTGATGTCATGTGACGGTCACGGTCACATCACAAGTCACATAGCCACCAGGTCATGGGGGCCATGTGAATTGGATCACTTTTGACAAGGGCTCTATTAGAGCCTTTGTCAAAAGTGATCCATTTCTCACAGTCTGGTATTGGCTACAGACCAATGAAGAAGTTTGTTTTCATTGGTCCAGCTAGTGAGGATTTTGATGAAAGCACTTAACAGTAGGTAAATTAGAGTGCAAAGGCCTGAAAATTAAAAGGAAACATGGGCTAAGAGACCTCCAAATGGGTGGTTCCCTGACAATTACTCTTTAAGAGACTGAATAATAACTAGCATCTCTTTATTATAAATATTGCAGTTTCATTTCACTACATTTAAGCTCTTGCAGTAGAAGGCTACAGGATGCCATCACCATTCTTTTGAGACTGTTGAGACTAAACTGCTTCCATGGCAAAGTCAAAACTGTTTGCTTTTATATGGGAGGAAAAGTCATTATCAGAAGATAAAAGGACTGGCTAAAAAGTGATGATTGTTTTAAAGACCTCAAAGGCAGTCTATTGAGTAACCTCTCACTTCCATGCTATATCCTTGCTAGTGAGATTAAAGAGAGGATGAGCATAGTGAGAGAAGTCTTGAATAAACCTCCAGTAAAAGTTGGTAAAGCCTAAGAAGGCTTGCACTTCCTTTTTATTTTTTGGCTGAGGCTACTCTATTATACCTTCCACCTTCACCAAATTCACTCAGCAGTTCTTGATTATATTCAGCACTGACAGAATCTAATTAAGATCAGGTTGTGGTTTTATTTCTGTTTCCAGCTTATTTTTGCTTCATCACTTCTTTCTTATGTTTATTCTTTCATTTTTGAGTCTTTCAGCCACCTCTTTTGACTTTCTGACCACTTTCTTAATGTGAGTCTCTAGTCATTCTCCCATGCACATTTTTTTTGTTAGTATCAAAATATATATTAATTTATGAATATATATCTCTTATTCAAGTCTAAGTTGATCATAAGTAATTTTAAAGGCAGGGCTGGATATGAGCATAGGTTTATTGTCATTATCTTGTAGATGGATGGTGGGCATATTGGAGGATCTCTAGGCTATGGAGTTTATGTTGGAGGAATTAGTCATGGATTCAGGAGTTTGACAAAGGTGATAAAAAGCAGATGAATTAGAGTGAAAGGCCTGAAAATTGAAAGGAAATATAGAATAAGAAATCTTCAAAAGGATTACACCAGTTTCCATCCTTGAGCTCATACCAAACAACAATTTAGTACTACCTGAGGAGGCACCTAAACCAGCCATTCTAAGGTAATTTGGCCATATACATATTCCAATGGCCAAGGCCCTGGCCTAGTAATATCTCTTCCAAAGGCATATAAGTGGCTTAAGACTAAAGGCTGGATCCTTATCAAGAATCTCTATAATCACTTGTATTTGTTCACCATCCTTACTACTGCAGCCCTCATCTCCAATCTTCCAGGGTTAAAGGCCATAACAATAGTTATTATCTTTCTCTTTAATGCTGATATTACCAACTACATCTTGAAGGTTCTGGCTAATGTGGTGGCTTCTAAAACCCTAAGTCATTTAAGTAGCTTGGCAGAAAAGTTCAGCTTTATAGCTGACTTTCTTGCCACTAATAATACTAAATGTGCAGAATCAACCCTTATGCTCTAAGAGTCAGCCAACATATTGGAGTCAGTTGTCAACTTTCTGAGTGCCCTGATAATCAAGCCTGCAAGCTCTGCAACCACTTTCTTCTCTTTTAGCTTGGGCTGCAGCAGCCCTGTCACACCCTTACTCCTTCTTATTTTAACAAAACTCATATATAAAATAGCTGCAGCCATTTATAAAGCAAAAGAGTCTCATTAGAATAAGTGGCTCAAAACCATCAATGCTTAGCAAATATACATTGTAAATAAGTATATTGTCAAGGAGCCATCAGACTATGCATATAACCATGTCTCAGATCTCAAACTGACTATTGATGGCATCACCACCACAGCATCCTTCAATGCTGATAAAGCAGCTGCCTTAGCTAAGTTTTTCTTTTCTTTCTCCTCTCCTCCTCCTATATTTTTATTTCAGTCTATTCTGAGATGATGCAAAATTAGGTTATTTAGATTAGTCTAAATAGAGGCAATCACAAATGAACCAGCTTTCACTAAGTTCTGGGACTAAATTACACTTCACAAAGTACTTTTATGAAATATATAGGTGAGTAATAGAGTTTATTGAGTTTTCAGTCAATGCAACCTTAGTCACATCAAAGGAAGGTCCAAAAACCAGATCAAACTATCAACCTGAAGTATACTATTGCCTTGGGCCTAAGATATCCACTTCTTGGGAATTCTGAGTGCAGGCAATCAGCAACCTGCTAAATATCATGAAATTCCCCTCTATTTATGTTATTTCCTCTCTCTATGATGCATGACATTTTCTGATTATTCTGAGTCATTTTCCAGTTATTGGGCTTTCATTTTCTGGTTCCAAGAGACTTTGTATAAATTTTCCTAGCTAAGAGAGGGTCCTCCAATGTTTTTGGTACTCTAATTCTGTGAATCACTAATGTTTTCCTTGAATCTTCACCAAATGCCTTAAAATCTTTTTCATCAGGTGTAGATCAATTAGGCCTTTCTGGCAATACCAAACATAATAGAGTTCAATGGCTTTTTCATTGGGATATTAGCATTTTACCAACACCTGCTCAATTTTCCTTAACAATTAAATTTAGCTTTTCCCATCAAATCACTAATCCCTCTATCATTTCACTACAGAATGCCTTCAGACAACTTCCATTGTGTGTGAATTGATCAGGCAATCAAAATGATATTCAATATGTAGGAGTTTATATGTATTTCTGCTGAAATATGCCCATTTTATTGTCAGAGTGTGATGCTTTCCTTAAAATAAATCACCTGATCTCTGAAAATCTGATCATAGTCACATGATCATAATCACATGACTAATTTGGGTGCACATGTTACCTGACTATAGTCACTTGATTAATTTGAGTATACATTAGATCAAAATATTAATAAGCTAATTTTTCAACATCTAAAGGCTGATCTAATATGATATGGGGAGGAACTTTCAAGGTGGTTCTGGCTATATCATTTGCCTATAGCTTTCAGCAGAACTGCTTACAGTTTTTAGCATATTCAGACTTTTTGATAATTAATAGCTTCATTTTGTCTCATTGTTGAGATAGACATATTAGTAGTTTCAAGAATCAAAGATGCATGGCATGCAAGGTTGCCTCAGCCTTCTTTCTTAATATTCAGGATGCCTTCCCAAACATGGTGAAGAACTAGCTTCTCCATAATATGAAGGACCTTAAAGTGCCAACAAAATTTATCTGCCTTACAGAGCTTATGCTCTCTAACCACTGTACAAGATTAATATTTGATGACTTTATCTCTGAGTAGATCCTTATAACTAATGGAACTATGTAAGGCTGCCTACTTTCTATGTTATTTTACTCCTTCTATAACAATCTTTT
Organism: Termitomyces heimii; assembly: GCA_003313675.1. Taxonomy (NCBI): domain Eukaryota; kingdom Fungi; phylum Basidiomycota; class Agaricomycetes; order Agaricales; family Lyophyllaceae; genus Termitomyces; species Termitomyces heimii. Next base: position 29,793 of record QLON01001083.1, read on the forward strand.
CATATGTGCTGCTTACTAAAATAGCTGTGCTAAACTCTCTTTGAGTTTTGTTGATGATATAATATTTACAGCAGTTGCAAAGTCTCTCATGAGGCTCATGCCATTTTGAAGAACATTATGAAGTGCACTGATGGCTCCAGGTCTCACCAATCTAGGGGCTCACTCTATTGAGCAGAAATCTACTAGTTATCTCTTACTAAAAAGAAAGATATACATGGAGGTTTAGAGTTAGTGCTAAAGTTAGGCACTCAAGAGATTGTGAGGAATGAAGAGGATAATTGAGCTACATAGGAAGTGGAGAGTATAGAAAAGGAGGTAAGAGGAACTAAGAAACCAAAGAAGGAATATGGTAAATAAAACAAAGATAAGTAGGACAGAAAAATAGAGTTGAGATAGAGAAGCAGAGTTAAGATAGAAATAAAAATTGAGTAAAGAGAGGAAAGGAGATTGGATCAAAGAAGAAAAGAAAGCAAAGGAAACAGAAAGAGATAAATGGAAAGTGAAATGGGAAGGAGAGAAGATAGTAAAATGATAATGTAGAATTGAAAAGAGAAAGACTAGAGAAATTGGAAGTCAGAACTGAGTCAAGTCAAGGGAATTAAAAAAAAAAAAGAAATTAAGAGAGAGAGAGATAAAGATGGATGCAATGGATGAGACAAGGCAGATACAGAAAAAAACTTGAGAGAGACAAGATAGATCTAAAAAGAGATAAAATAGGATCAATAAAATAAAGATACAAAGGAGATTGAGAGCAAGTAGGAAATCTAGAGAAGTGTAGGCAAGGCAATATCAAGACTATTGTATTGACTATGGAGTTACTTCCTAAGTACCTACAAAATGTCTCAGACTTTAAAAGTGATCATGCACCTGAGAAGATTGGGTCTTGGTGCAATTGAGTAGTGAGATAATTGCATGGAAGTCAGGAGCTGTGGAGCAATACTATAGAGTGATATTTATCCAGTATTAGGAGTGATCTAGCCTCATTGGAGGAGCTAAGCATAGTCAGGTTGTTGAGAAGTGGTGGCTTTGAAAAAGCCTGGTGATTGAATCAGTGATGGTTGAGTATCAAAAAAGAAGGGGGGCAGGGATTGGTGTGGTCATGCTTGGGAGAGAATAATAAAGTCATAACAATAGTGTATTTGACTAGTTGTTACTCTATAATTCCTCCTTTGAGCTCATCAAGCTCACCCTTATAAATTTCAGTTTGTAAGCACTCATAGACTCAATCACACTCTTCCATTAAAGAACTACATGAAACTCATCAAATCACTTGACCACTGCCAATCTATAATCCTCACACAACTTTGAACCAGCCACTCTCTTCTCAACCAACACCTCTTCTGCATTTAGTGGGTGGAAACTCCACATGTCCTCATTACAAAGGTCTAACAGTAGAAACTACACAGCACTTCTTGCTGGAGTGCTTGCAGTACTAATACAAATACCATGTTTATCTTCTCTGCCCACTCAAATGCAAAGCTAAGACAATCTTACATCTACTATCCTCTCTAGCTGCTCTCACCCATCTTTTCAGATATATAGAAGTGACTAAATGCTTTCACACTCAAGCTCCATGTCCTTCTAGGCTCTCTCCCCTCTAAAAAGCTTACTCAACACATAATTTTCATTTCATTTACCTGCTCCTTCCTACCTTTTAACAATGGCTATAGGCATCTAATTTCTACTTTTATGCTTTTAACTTCCTTCACAGCTCAGGTAGAAATCCTGGCCTTGTGCTTGTCTTAACCCAGCTTGACTTATAAGCACTTATTATAATAACTACCTAACTTCTTCCCTGCTATGTCAGCTTTCTCAGAGTCCAATAGGAAAGAGCACTCTAAACAGTGTTTGGAAGCACTAGCCTATTCATTCTTTACATATATGGGGGGATGGAAACCATGTTGCTCTTGTAGATAAATTACCTGTCCATAATACTGTGCAATATGAATACTAAGCTCCTAGGCACATTAATGAATAAAAAAAAATGCAGTTAATAACAATGCACTCAATGATGCACTGAATATGGCTAATATAACATTGATAGACAAAATAGAGCATTTGTTAGCATTAATAGAATCACTAGGTGATCTAGCATCCATTGACATAGACAACAAACCCCACACATGAAAGGAAGCCATGGAATCACTATACTTTAAAGAGTAAGAGATATGATATTGCAATGAGCTCAAATCCCTGAAAGCAATAGGCATATACAAACTGATTCCTTGTGACTCTGTACCTGCAGGCCACAAAAGTCAAAGAGGATGGCCTGTGTTTGAAATCAAGCACAACAAAAAAGGCAAGGCAGTCCACTTCAGGTTTAACTAGCCTTCAAAGAATATAAGCAAATCTACAGTTGCAACAATATAAAAATAACCTCACCAACTGCATGTGTGAGAGGAATACTTGCCAGTCCAAGCATTCAACCAACTGGCCCAAAAAGGCACAATGTCCAAGCTGTTAAACATGCTGACTCTCCCAATTTAGCCAATTAGATATGACTCCACTCTTACTCTCCATGAAGGTCAATCTCAAGCTTAGAAAGAGTGACAGAACTATGCTATTATAGAACAAAATCAACTCCCTACTTAAAATTCTATACAGACCCCTAGTCAAATGCCTTTTATATATGGCCATCTCCACAAGGCCCAATATCTGTCATAACCCCACCACACTCTCCTGGATACAATCACAGCTGATTCCACCCCCCCCCTTCTTTTCTGATATCTGATCATTAATAATCCAATCATTGGGCTTTCCCAAAGTCATCACTCCTCAGAACCAGACAACACTCAGCATTCCTGATGGGGCTAGATCAGTCCTGACACCACATAAACACCACCTTGCATAATCACTACACAGCTTCCAACTTCCATGTAACTATCCTGCTGCCCAATTATGCCAACACCTGATCCCCTCTGATGTACAATCACTTCCAAAGTCTAAGACACCTTGCAGGTACTTAGAAAGTAGCTCCATAGTCAGTATAGTAGTCTTGATATTGCTTCACCCACATTTCTCTAGTCTGCTTATTTGCTCTCAGTCTTCTGCATGTTTCTACTTCTATTAATCTTATTCCATCTCTTCCCTGAATCTATCTTATCTCTCTCTCCTCAAGTTCTTCTGTCTCCATCTAATCTTATCCATTGCATCCATCTTCATCTCTATCTCTCCTAACTCCTTGTTTCTTCCATCTTCCTTTTTCCTCAATTTAACTCAGCTCTAACTTCTGATTTCTCTGGACCTTCCTCTTTAATCTCACTTTATTGTTTTACTACCCCCTCTTCCTCCTGTTTAACTTTTCATCCATCTCTTTCTGTTTTATCCTTTTCCTTCTTTTTTCTGATCCAATCTTCTTTCCTCTTTCTTTACTTAATTTCTACCTTCATTTTAACTCTGCTTTGCTGTCTTAATTCTATTTTCCATCTACTTATTCCTATTTTATCTACCATACTCCTTCTCCAATTTTCTGGTTCCCTTTTCCTCTTTTCTGTATTCCCTACTTCCTCTATAGATCTATTATCTCCTCTACTCCTCAAAATCTCATTGGTGCCTAACCTTGGCACTAACTCGAAACTTCTGTGTAAGCCTCCCTTTTTAGCAAAAGATAACTAGTAGGTTTCTATTCAACAGAGCGAGCTCCCAGGTTAGTAGGACCTGATAATATCACATATGCAGTGCAACAACTTTACATGATGCAGCATTAGAGGCTATGCCTAGAGTTTAAGCTCCAGCATTGTATTATAGGCCACCTACAAGGAAAAATCTGTAGCCACATTATTCTGTGAAGCTGCATATATAGCCACCTTTGAGAGCACACAAGAGTGTATCTAGTTCCACACACTGCTCAAAGGAAGATCTTTTGACACAATTGACAAATCCACACTCATTCTCTGTAACAACAATGCAGCTATCAACCTCTTTGAGGATTCCACTCTGCACATGCACATAAAACATATAGATATAAAATATTATTTCATGTAAAAATATATACAAGCCAGCAAAATTTTACTAAGGCACTGATGACTCTACTTTTCATGCAATTACAAACTCTACTGGGTTTTTAGTAGATCCACCATACTCCATTGATGTGAAATTAGGTTATTTAGATTAGTCTGAATAAAGGCAATCATAGATAAACTAGCTTTCACTAAGTTCTGGAGCTAAATTACACTTCACAAAGTACTTTTATAAAATATATAGGTGAGTAATAGAGTTTATTGGTTTTCAGTCAATACAACCTTAGTCACATCAAAGGAAGGTCCAGAAACCAGATCAAACTAATGACCTGAAGTATACTATTGCCTTGGGCCTAAGATATCTACTCTCTGGAGATTCTGAGCATGAGCAATTAGCAACCTGCTAAATGTTACAGAATTTCCCTCTATTTATATTATTTCTCCTCCCTGTGACATATGATATTTTCTGGTTATTTTTGCCATTTTCCAGCTACTGAGCCTCCATTTTCTGATTCCAAGAGACTTCATATAAATTTTCCTGGCTAAGATAGGGTTCTCCAATGTTTTTGGTGCTCTGATTTTGTATATTATCAATATCTCCTCCAGTTCTTCACAAAATACCTCCAAACCTTCTTCACTAGGTATGAATTAATTAAACCCTTCCAACAATACTGAATACAATAGGGTTTAGTAATTGTCCTGTTGAGATATTGGCATTGTACAAAGCCTGCTCAATTTTCCTCAACAGCTAAATTTAGCTTTTTCCATCAAATTGCTAATCTTTCTATCAGTTTGCCATAGAATGTCTTTGCACAACTTCCATTGTGTGTGGATTAATTGAGCAATCAAAATAGTATTCAATATGGCAGGATTTACATGTATTTCCATTGGGAAATCTGAGCATAGGTCACATTATCATAGTCACATGATTGATTTGGGTGTGCATTAGATCACAATACTGATAAGCTGATTTCTCAACATTTAGGCCACCAATAGAGCTAATCTAATATGATATGGAGAGGGCTTTTCCAGGTGGCTCTGGCTATGTTATTTGCCTACAGTTTTCAGCAGAAGTCTGTTTTTATTTAGACTTTTTGATGATTAATAGATTTGTCTTATCTCATTATTGAGACAGATGTATCATCATGTGAGAAGGAGACACTGCACATTGATGCTTTCCAATGAGGAGGAGTGTTGGCATATCATGTCATTATGTCAATAACACACTATCATTTACAACATTACTGTCATCCCTCTCACTCATCTCACTCATCACTTGCTTTGTCTAATAAGTGGCCACTACCTTTGTCTAAAGATGTGACCCTACCCATTGTACTTATTTACATAAATACAGACACTCACAGTAGTGCACCCTCAGTCAATCATATTGAACTGAGGGTGAGTAGCATATAACATCATAAATACCATTAAACTGACAATTACCTACCTAGACTATAGATTACTTACATCTGTGTCTAATAAAGTCCTTATCTTAGATTGTTTTGGATTTTGACTACTACAGTTTGCTGGCTTGAGTGCTAGTACATTGTCATCATTTGTCAATGTAAATACTTCATTTGATAACACTCACTGCTGGCAGCTGATACCTTTTTTTTTGGGAACATAGGAAAAAAGAAATGTGTCATGCCATTTCTTGTGCATTTATTTCCAAGGGAAAAGAGCAGTTACCTTTGTCCCATGCCTTTCTCCCTTGGAAACAGCTGCACAAGGAATGACATGACACATTTCTTTTCTCTATTCTCTCAAGAAAAAGTATTGCCTACCAGCAGTGACTGTTTTGCTTTTTGACCTCAAGTCTCACTTCTGGCATGAAGTAGCCCAACTCAATATACTAACAATCTCCTAGTTTTTTTATTGTGAAGCTCGTGGGAGGATGGTTGATCGTTTCAGGTACTAACTTTCCTGGGACCAAGTTTGGTCCGTCTTCATCTTTCGCCGGTGAGGATTGCCTCGAGCGTCTTGTTTCCAGCATAACGTTGCCTGCTTCGTTTTTATCACCTCTTCCTCTGTGTCCCTCTCTTTGCTCTCTTTGTTCGACCTCTCTACCCTCTCTTGCTTTGATTTAGCCTTTCTTCCCCTCTCATCTCTCTTTCTTCTCTTTCTGCTTCCCAAGCAGCTTTTCTCCTCTCTGCGCCTCGATCCCATTGACCACTTAAAATTTCAGCCACTCTTTCATTTGTCATATCATTTCAACCGTGCTTTACCGCTTTTCTTAAGTCACGATACTCTTCCAGCATTTCATTGGGACGAGTCTCGCTATCTGGTTTCACGAAAATAGTTATCATATTTCGAAGAAAGTCAAAGACTCAGAACTACTCGATACGATTCTAAGTAAGAGTGATTACTGGAAAATTAAGTGCCACGAAAGCCGTCGCGAGCGTTGCGACGTATACGGTGGACAGAGGCTGCTGGAGAGAAAAATTTGGTCCCGTGACCTGTTGCCACCGCAGGCAAATACTTCTCTCTGGCCAATTTCGTTCCTCAAGCTGGACAGACCATCACTTTCAAGCATCATTGGGAATCGAAAAAAAAATTGAAACATACACCTAGTCTTACAACAATCACAAGACAAAAAGTTAGCTAGTTTTAACGCTCGAGAAAGCACAAAACAAACAAACACAACACAAAAGAATTTACATTACAGAATTATACTTGTTTGGAATCCAACAACCATTCATAATTTCAAAGCATCAACAGGAATGGCTTCCATCGACTGGAGGAATGTGCTATCACCATCTTGACGGAAGATCCTATTCATCTTCCACCCAGTGCTAAGAAGCAGCTCGTTGATATGACGAATGGTACGCTCCTGTGAATTGAACAAAAGAAACATCTACAGAACATTTATCAATCACGTAGTACAATCAAAAACAGAAGGTAAGGACACACGTCGATATCGGCATTATAACCCATCTCGTTAGCAGCACCGAAATTAGCGAGTAGAGGTGCAGGGGCCTCATGGGGAACAGCACCAGGGACTTTTATTGCATCCTCGCCTTCATTCGGATCGTGACAAGCGAAAGGAATCAGGCTTTCAATCAACAGCAACTTCGTGTCATTGCGAGCCACAGCACGAAGCTGAGTCAGAAACTTGACACAATATTCATCTGACCAGTCATGAAGGATTTGCTTGACCAAGAAGACTGTAACGTCACGATTTGTTGGTTGAGGAGTGAAGAAGTCTTGGACTAACCCGACAATAAATGGCGTAAAATGACGGATCGACGTAAACACTAACCTTCGAGTTTCACTTGGGCATTCGGCATGTTCTTCTGCCAGAACTGGCAAGAGAACATTCATCAGCGGAAAAACGGGGTTAGATTCTGTCACTAACTTTCTTCGCGTCTTCAATGACGGATGGGAGATCTTGAACTACAATCTTGAGAGAAGGGAATGTTTTCGTTAATGTGAGAGACTCCAGGCCAATACCACCGCCAACATCTACAATTACGGACCCGGCGGGAAGCTTGGCCCATTCATATGCTGAGGTGACACCGTCGGTGAAAACTAATGCCTCAAAAAATGGCGAGCAGACCTTTCAGGATGGCGTCGGCCGGTTGCAACGCCTGGATTCCTCGCATTCCAATGTTGAATCGGTGGGATCTCAACTTATCTCGAGCATGGAGGTCCCAAAGTGTTTCCTTCTTATTGAACGCTCGAGCGAATGGAGACGCAGTAGGATCACCAGATTTGGCTGTCGTGGGGTCGGCTAATGTCTCCCACGCGTATGCAGATGCTTTAAAGGCTTCGTCGAGACTGATGTCGATTAAAGGCTATGCCATTATGTTAAGTACGGAACTACGCACTGATGAGAAGCTAGTGCAGCCAAACCAGGTGTGTTATCATGCTTTGTCTCGGGACTGGTCCAAATAAGACTTAAATATCTTTGTGAGCGACACTCCTACGTACTGAGCAATGATATCCTGGCTAGGCTTCAGGGTGTCCATCATGCTGGATATGCGCGTATTGGTAAACACGTTAGGGGTTATCTCTCGGTAAATGTGGTTGGTGGCAAGGTAACGTAAAAATCGAGCTGGAGAACATTATCAGCGTTGAGAGAACCAGTGGCGTCAAAAGCGGTGATAACTACCCATCTTGTGCGGGTCTTGTCCATTCTTTGCAGCAATGTCATTTACGTGAAGTCCCTGTTTTCCAATTAAACAAGGTTTAGGTCAACGGGAGCAGGAAGGGAACCAACCTGTGGACCTGCTTCACGTAAAATCTCGGTGACGTTAGCTTCAAGGCATGCTCGAAGCGCAGCTGATTTGAAGTGCTAGAATGCACGATGAAGATATTTGATGACATGAAAACAATGGAAGAGCTCACTCCGGAAACTACATGATACAACGAAACATGCGGAGGAGTCATGATGGCCTCCATCTGCAAAGCCGCTGCAGATATGATGTTCGCGGCTTCAGCAGCATCAGGATTGGCACGAAAGGCTTCAGATTGGGGGGAAAAAGACGTTTGAAGGTCAGGAATGGAAGTGCCCGTCTTAGCACAGGCGCTTTCGAGCCTGTTAACAGCGCCAGATATGATATTAAGCAATTGGTGAACCTGAGAAGCCATAGTTGTGAGGAAAGCTGTGTGACTGTAGTCGTCGATGTGCCAACAAGTAGGCCTTAAGTACTTCCTACACAATTAATCAAATGATATTGAGAAGCAACAGAACGTCATGTCAACTTTTCTTGTTCGCCTGTTCTCGATGACTTGATGTTCTGATATAGAAGAACTTTTGCAAATATGCTCTAAATATGTTCCCAAACTGCTCAACATGGAGCTGTGATGATTGCGAGCCTTGATCAGAGTTCGAATTGTTCGTTTATGTCGAAAAAATCCCGCGTTATCGGGGGAGCGGGGTAAAAATCAAATTCGGTCAAATCAGACTTGTATGAAATGTTCATTTATGTCGAAAAAATCCCGCGTTTCCAGGGATACGGGGAAGAGATCAAGTTACGTCAAATCAGACTTGTATGAAACGTTCGTTTATGTCGAAAAAATCCCGCGTTTATCAGGGGAGCTGTGTAAAAATAAAATTACGTCAAATCAGACTTGTCAAGCGTCTGAACTCTGGGACGGGACCAGCGTGATGGATGCGTCCAGCAAAATGTCAAACTGTCACACTGGTCAACCGGATGCACAAAGCATGAGCGTTTTCTCTGCCGTCCTCCTAGCTGTACGATGCCTCCCAAAACGAGCATAGATCTTGTTCATAATGCACTAACCGGAGCAAAACGACTGAAGATTATAATTGAGAAAAATCTTTACGAGGTGTCGGTGTCCGGAAGATTATGCTCTTGACTCAGCAACTTTCTCTTTTTCCCTACTTCCGCAGTTTCAAACAAAGTTATAACTAAAAAAAACGGACTTTTTGGTTGAAGCATCATCCAGCCTGACGGGTTCCAAAAGCTGGTGAGAATCAACGTTCGATTGAGATTACTATTACAGTTCCAATCTAATTGATTCGCAAGGCAGCTGCTGAACCTATGAATAGTGCTCGGCAAACATGCCTCGAAATATGATGGATGCGTCCAGCAAACTGTCAAACTGTCACACTGTCAACCGAATGCACAAAGCATGAGCGTTTTCTCTACCGTCCTAGTAGCTGCACGATGCATCCAAAAACGAGCATAGACCTTATTCATAATGTACTAAATGGCATCTAGCAACCGGAGCAAAAACAACGATTTGAAATTATAACTGAGAAAAGTCGTTCAAAGGGTCACGGTCCGGAAAATTGTGCACCTGACTCCGCAACTTTCTCTTTCCACTTCCATAGTTTCAAACAAGTTATAACGAAGAGATACATCAGAAGATTGAGGCGTAATCCAGCCTGACAGGTTTCTCACGGGAAAGAAAGTTCAGGAGAAATAAAAAGCTGTGGTGAGACTCAATGGTTTGATCGAGATTACTACTGATTGCCAGAGTCTCAGCTTGATTATGCCTCGAAATAGGCTCCAGACACTCTATGCGCGACGTCAGAACCGGAGAAATATCCCTCCAAATCCCAAAAATCGAAATCCCAAACAATCGAAATCCCAAACAATCGAAATCCCAAACAATCGAAATCCCAAACAATCGAAATCCCAAACAATCGAAATCCCAAACAATGCACCCACGTCTGTCTTCTAGAAATTTTGGTCTGATGGAAGCCACTGTGACAGACCTCTCCTTTAACTTCTTGCTGTTTGACAGGAAACAGTGGGCACTGATAATGATTGATCAATTATTCAAGTAGCTGATATCAAGAGGGATGAAACCTGATGGACTCCCCTCATGGCACTGGGGCAACGTGGACCCATGTACTGTCTGATTCCGGAGGAAAATTTATCCTAATATGTTTCTCATCTATGGAAGTGCTCATATAAGATTCCTCCCGAGGAATGAACCCCTTGTCCATTTGACAATGTCTTTGCCTCTTCCTGAAGCACTTGCCACTTCTATTGTTTCTTTGGGGTATAATCTGTACGGCCGAAAATTTTTCTGACAAAGATATCTTACTCATTTGTCCCTAACTCAGGTTGGCGATGAAGGTCAAACATATTGAAAGCACTAAGATTAATACCGTAAACTTATAGATTCTGCAGTTTTACTGGGTTTCAATATCTTCATTATGGCTCTATGATTATTTTCTGACTCTTCCTGATGAGGTACACTTTCTCTGATTTCCTGTGTCTTGCTCCGTTACTCATGAAGTGCTAACCATGATCATAGATTGAGTATGCTTGGAAGGGAGATAAAACATCGGGTAAGTAAGCCTATCCCTTCGATACATCAAGTGGTTCATGATTCCGTTCCTTAGTTTTTTGGTTATTCTTCCTGGTACAGATTTATTGCTGTGACATCACCTACTTTGTCTGACCTTGAAACATAGAATCGCTACCTGTGCCCTGCTTTCATTGTAATAACACTTGTTGGTAAGGACTTCGTTATTATATCTTGCAAGGGCGTTATCCATGATTTTTATAGCGTACTTCTCTGATTCATGGACCCTTGATGTTCGTTGTTCTCAATTCGCAGAAGCAAGCATCGTCTAACTGTTTGGTTAATCCAGGTGTCAGTATCATTCATTCCAGACGTTGCAAGTACCCTGTTTGAATAGTTCATCACCAGTTGCGCACGCTACGGATTCATGGAAACTCTGGAAACGACTGTCTTGACATGCATTGCAGAGATCTTCCTGACATTGCGGTTAGTGTTGCCCATCGCACTGTCGAAGTCCGATAACTTAAATTCTTCCGTATCAGAGTATATGCCCTGCTTGGGAAGCAAAAACTTGTGCTTGTTATTCCTATAATCATAATCCTATGGCAATGGGCCATTGCCCTCTATGCTATGTCGCAATCTTCAAAAGGAACAGACCAACCCACCCTCCTCTTGTCTCCTCCCGCAGTTGGATCTCAATTGCCCACACTTCCTGGTATTGACCCATATCATAGTAAGTCATTTCGGACACGTTGAGCTTGGAAGACGGTGACGTCAAGAAATGTTTAGTCTGCATCTTCATTTCGACTCTAACTGTGTATGACAATCTTGTCTTAACCCAAAGAAAATCTGACCTTCATTTCTGGAATCCTTAGAACACCATGGGTGGAAGCGTTCCTTTGCTTGTGTCTTGCTTTTGATGGCCTCGCCTTCATCGGAATCATCTACGGGGTGATTAAACGAAGCCGCCCACACGCTTACAAACCAATGCCATTGCTGCAGGTGATTAGGCGTGACGGAATCTTGTACTTCTTTGTTCTATTCTCGTCAAACCTTGTATGGCTTCTCCTTCTGTTGCACGCTCCTGTAAGCATCGCACACTAACCTTGTCTCATTGATACTAATACATACCTATGTGCAGCCGGGTTTGAAATTCATACACAATCAGTAAGCAAAACAACACTTGAAGTATATTTCTACGTTCTGATTTGATTTCAGACCGGCCATGGTGTACGTGATTGTTGCTTGGAGTACATAGGAGACTGATCGATCACTATTGGTAGTGTTTCATCCATTATGATTACAAGGATCACTTTGAATTTGAAGAGAAAAAGTGTCAAACAACATATCTACGGATGGGGAACAAGGACGTTTGAACATATTGCAGTTCAAAATGCGAACGTCCGCCCGTCGACATCCAACCAAGATTTGGCATAGTAGTAGCCTGGATCCCGAACTTAACCAGTGTCGATTTTATTGTGTGCCATTAGCCAATTATGTATTATTGATAAATATATATTATCAATGAAGAGAAGGATTGACAGGTGGAGCAACTTAAACCTGAACCACCATCATGGTTCCGGGAAAGCACGTGCAAAAAGGCACCTCTGCAACCTCTGGAAAGCCTATACGGCAGGGCACCCACAAAGGGTATTTTCATAAAAACACGATAATTAAGTTGGCTATCTGAGTACAGAACTCTCCCCCCAGCCTAAACAGTATACCGGAAATGAGGCAAACTAGAAACGAAGCAAACAAAATCTGGGGATCACCCCTGCCCAAGAACCAGACAAAATTGGGAAAAGAGAGAGAAAACCCCCGATAAGACACGAGACCTAAGAATAAGAGGAATTAACAAGCCAAGGTGAACCAAAACCTACACCTCCAAATCTAAAGTAGACATGGAAAGATCGTCCAGCCCCCTGTCTGACTGCTCCTATGTGGAAGTGGTGACTGGCTCCCCAACACAGTGCACCCCTCCAAAACTGTCCAACAAAGTAGGAAGTGTACAGCAGTGTAGCCTAAAGGTCCCCCCATCGAAAACCCCCCAGGGAGAGGGGGTCAAGATGACTGGAATCCTAAGTATAGAAGTCGACAACACACTGAAACTTGCCAGTGAGGATGTCAACACCCTCTTGCAAAACAATGAATACAACAATGCCCTGAAAGGTTGGCAGACCATAATGCCCTGGAAGTCCCACAAAAAGGCCAAGAAAGTGACATCCAAATGCCCAGAGATGAACAAGCACCCTCACTTAGATTCACCTATAAGGGAAAGAACAACCAAGAGGCAAGCAACTGAGAGTGGAATGGATGCAAGTGAAGATGAGGGTGAATACCAGAGACTCTATAGCCCCACCTTCACCATGACAGCCACCTTGCTCAACACCACTGAATGGGAAACCATGTCTAGTGCTGAAAATGGAAGAAAGAGAGAAAGCATCACCCCAAAAGTGGCAAACAAGACACTGGTGCCAGCTCCCCAGACAACACTGCCCAAGAAAACACTGTTCCCATTGAGAGCCTCCACAGAATTGACACCCCCCCCAAAAGCCCACACAAGCCAAAGCCCATGCTAGTGCTAAATCCCAGAACCTCCCCCGGGATGTTGGAGACATAGGCAGCCCAATGGAAGTTGCCACACCAAGCCCAAACCCCTATAAAGGATCAGAATTAGAGGATACAGATGAAAACAACCCAGAACTATGGTTCAAGACAATAGAGGGGGATATGGTGACAAATGGGAAAGGTTTCCAAAGAACTGCAATACTACCAGAGAGATGGCCAAAGGTATATCTGGCTGTGAGCCCCACTTTCAACATAGCCACAGAAACCCTAAGTGAATGAGAGGACATTACAGCACCCACAATCTGGGCTAGACTCTACTGAGCCAAGTATAAACCAACAGAGGCAGGGAAGATGAAAGCTGGAGACACGATCAAAAAGGTGATAAAAAACCTGGTTTACATTGAATATGATAGAAGCCTAGCTGTAATCTTCCTGGAACAGGAGCTCCCACCTGGAAGAGAAAACTGCTACCCACACCCATACCACCTCCTAGTTGTAGGCCTAGACTTATAGCAGGCACATAGACTTCTGAACCTTGAAGTCATGGCATTCCCAGAGGCTACTGTTTTCTTTCTCCCATGCCACCCCCTCAGACACCCATACATCCTTACTATGAAAGGTCTGACATACAATGACATGCCAGGGGCAAGAGAACTGGTAGAAGAACTTGTAAAAAAGAACTTCCATATGTCACCTGAGTGAATCTATTCTCTGATGAAGTTGTCAACAACATCCTCAATATCAGAGCAACCTTCCTACCAATCAAGCAGTGTGCAAACATAATCTGATGCTGGAATCTATACTTCAAAAATGACCCAAATCTAGATAAAGAAATATATTAGCTCCTCCACAGGAAAATGAGAGCATGTACCTTTAAAACATTTGGGAAAGGCTATGCACATAGCACCAGAACATTGTACTACAGAGAGATGGCAAAACTCCCATAACAACATGTCCCACATAGACAAGCATGAGTACCCCCCAACAATGCTGCAATGCAACCTGATCTCCCAATGGCTTAGATCAGAAGGACACATGGGGGTAGAAGGAGCAGTGGGTAATGAAAACTGCACAGATGAAAGTTAGAAAAAGACCAGGAAAACACCAAGGAAAGGGGCCCTGAAAATAGCAACACTAAATATAAAAGGGGCCAGATCAAGCTCCACAGACCACAAATGGAATGAAATAAGTAACTTGATGATGACAGAGAGGATTGACATCCTGACTGTGCAAGAGACCCACCTTACAAAAGAAAGCATGAAAAGCCTAAATAGAAGGTATGAAAAACACCTCCACTTTTTTGCAACCCTGGATGAGTTAACCCCAAATGAAATGGGAGTCACTGAATAAGAGAATGATCAAATGGCAGCAAGCCAATGTGATTACCATAATAAGGGGGAGGGAAATGCTAGTCAGTGTCCCCTGGAGTCAGGAAACAAGAGTCACATGCCTAATAGTATATGCACCAAACCAACTACACCAAAATAAAGAGTTCTGGGAAGAGATCAAAAGATGCTGGAAAACAAAAAGATAGGAGAAACCAACATTCATGCTTGGTGACTTTAATGGTTGTCAAGGACTTAGCAGACTGGCTGCCCCCACACAATAACCCTCTCAACATAGTAAGAGCACTGGCAAGCCTGAAGACTCATTTAGAAGTGACTGATGGGTAGAGAAGGGAAAACTCAGAAAAAGTAGACTACACCTTCAGAACCAAAAATGGCACAACACAATCCTGAATAGACTAGATATATGTAAATGAAGGTCTTTTGAAATACACACATAACTGGAATATAAAATAAACAGGGGTATTGACAGACCACTTGTTAGCCCACATGTGCTTAATCAACCCATGGGCACCTTACCAAGGAGCCAAAAGATATGCCATACCACTCTACCTCCTAGAGTACCAACCTCTGATAGCCAAGATACATAAACATGCCAAAAAGTACTACAAGGAAATGCAAGCAAATAGAAGCAGCAAGAATATACAAAAACAATCACCAAATAGTCTACAAGAAGATGAAGGAAGAAATGTTATGAATAATAGGAAAGTATGCTAAATGCTTTTCATCAAAAACTGACCAAAAGATAAGTGCTCTGAAAGAGGACAAATATAGAGCACTTAATCATACAGAGTGGAACAATGACTGAAAAAGCATGGAGGCAGCTATACTAGATGTCCAGATAAGAGACCTAAAAATGATGAAATTGATGAAAACTCATGATAATACAGAAGCAAAGTTTTTTATAGAAGGAGAAATCCTATAAAAACCATGGATAAACATGAATAAAAACATGGAACCATGAAACATTATTACTACATTATAAGACAAAAACAAATTAGAAGGATCACTAACCAGAAGATCAAAAACAATGGCAAACCTGATGGGAAGATACCATGATGACCTACAAAACAGAAACCCAATTGAGAATAAAGGAAATACAAGAAAAACCTAAAGAGAGTTGTGAGCCATATTAAAGTGGGGTAGGAAAGGTACATGCAGAAATGCTAGCCACAAACATCATGAGAGAAGGGGTCTAAGAAGCAATAGATGAACTGCCAAATGGCAAGGCAGCAGGACTTGATAAATTCCTGCAGGAGATATGGAAAAGCTTCTTAGACACTGGGAGGAAGTGGTGGTGAGAAAGAGAGAAACAATAAAGAAGCCTCTGCCCACACATATAACATAGTGGATTACTTCACAATAATATATAATGACATCAAGAACTATGGGATGACAAAAAATGTAGGTTTTGCTAATGAATGGCTATGCCCAATATACAAAAAGGGTGATAGAACAAATGCTGGAAACTACAGACCTATAACTGTTCTTAACATGGACTACAAAACCTTTATTAAGATACTCACAAATAGACTAGCCAAAGTGACCCCAAGAATAATTCACCCTGACTAAGCAGGCTTCATAAAAAACCAGAGAATAGAAGACTAGATAGAGCTGGCAAGCCTAATGATAGCATGGAGTGAGAAGAACAAAGTAAATAGCATAATTGTCTGGTTAAATCAGGAAAAAGTGTATAATAGAATATAATTCAGATTTATATGGACTACACTCAAAGCATTTGGCTTCCCAAAACACTTCATAGATCTAGTTAAAGCATTATATTGTGATGCAAAAACAATAGCCATAGTAAATGGCAAAAGAAGCACTCTCTACAAAGTGACCTAAGGGATGAGACAAGGAGACCCAATGTCCTGTCTGATCTTTAACCTGGCAATAGAGTCCCTGGCCCAGATGCTCAGGAATTCACACCTCAAAGGAATCAAAATCAGGGAAGAAGTAGAGTGCCTAATAATGAAACTTTTTGCCAATGACACAACCTAGTTGACCTAGAAACTATCCTAGACAACTGGTGCAAAGCATCAGGGGGAAAGTTCAATGTCCTAAAAACTGCAATAGTATCTGTGGAGTTCAAAACCTTCAGAAATAGCCTGACTACAATAAGAAAAACAACTGGAACTTCAACACAAATTCCAGAAGGAATCAAAATAATAGGAGAAGGGGAGCTCACAAGACTACTAGGCTCTTACATTGGTAACCACATAGATAACCCCAGTGTGTGGACACCCACACTGGAAAAAATAATAAAAGATCTCACAAAATGGAACAGGGGACACTCTACAATAGACAGACAATGCTTAATAATAGGTATGATCATAGGAGGAAGAACACAATACCAAACATGTGTCTAAGGAATGCCTCCAGAAATAGAGACAAGATTGACTAGAATGATAAGGGATTTTATGTGGAGAAATACAACTCACCTAACAGTTGGAATGAACATGCTAACTAAGCTAATCAAGTAAGGGAGCAAAAAGTTGCTAAACATTAAGGCCAGAAATGAGGCCATAGATCTAATGAGGGCTAAGAGATATCTAAACCTAAGCAGTACCTGCTTAACATGGGCAAAGATAGCAGACTCACTAATACACATAAACCTAAGCAAAAAATGAGACATATAGGAAAATGAAGCATACAAAAACATATTTCTCCAGATGCTGACCATCAATGCAAGAGAGAGCAGAGAAGGCCTTCCATAATCTATTAAAACAATGCTGAAGTCTGCAAAAAAACATGGTGTAACCATCCCACCAGTACAACTAGAACTCAAGACAAGGCTAGACATGCCAATCTGGTACTATACAGGACTAGTAGGCATGAAGAACCCAGGCTTCAGCACTGCAGCAGCAAAATGCCAAAGAAAAACACACAAAATCAGAACTATCAGAGATCTACTAGAACTCATTAAAAACACAAACAGTTCACTCAACAATGACCACAGACTTAGAAGAAACTGCAAGTGCTGCAACTGCAAAAAGCTAAAGTCAGAGAGCTGTAAGCATCTGCATAAATGTGGACTAAACACAAGAAAACTACTAAGCAAGCTAAAAGATGGATGAAATTCCCTAGATCTAAGAAACCTCAACTCTGAGCAAACCACAAAAAGTATAATAGAAGAGATAAACAATGAAACATCAATCCTCTTCAATGAAAGACTGCATACTGGAATATTGATTTATGAAAGCTTCTAAGTCTTCATGGAAAAAGAAAACAATGACTTAGAAAATGCAATTACAAATCAACAAACAAGCCAGAGCTAGTACAAGAAGAGGACAGGACCCTCCCAATAGATACAGATTTATACTGATGAGTCCTGCATCAACAATGGATATAAGAATGCCCATGCTGGGGCAAGAATCTGATTTGGAGAAGAAGGCTCCCAAAATAAGGCAGTAAGAATATTCACACACCTACACCAGTCCAATAACACTGGCAAAGCACTGGCTGTATTGATAGTAGCAAGGAGTGTAAATATAAATGATCATATAGAAATACTTACAAACTCTAAACTAACCATTGAAAACCTGACCAAATCCTTAAAGAAACATGAAAATGAGGGCTAGATAGAGGTAGAAAATAAGGAAGTCCTTAGCACCACAATATTCTATCTAAGAAACAAGCTAGAGCACACAATCCTTACTAAGATGAAAGGACACAGCAACTTTAGGGGAAATGACAAGGCAGATAAACTAGTCAAAGAAGGAGCACAAGCACACCATGGCCCAGAGATAGACATAATGGCAGTAAAAGGATTATAGCCTTATTTATTGGTGGGTTCTTATTTAGTTTTTTAATTGCCCATCTTGCCCTGTCTAGATTTTCTATTGTGCCTCATCTTGTTGGAGGGGATTTCTTTTTTATTATCTTTCTGTAGAAGAGCACTTGTGTTGCATTGCTGAACTTTACTCTCTTCAGACTGTTAGAACTAGAACTGGCAGCAATATGTAGACTGTCATCTACACCTAGATGAGATACACTGTAAGTGGATAATCTTCAGTGTGTATAAACAGAACTATATTTAAGTATCTAGATAAGATACACTGTAAGTGGATAATCTAGGTACATTAATGTGATTAGCGTGGATCTATATACATTAGGTGAGTGCAACATACCCTCAGTGTGTATAAACAGAACTGAGGGTACTGATAGCTGTATGTGCTATTATAAACTCCTGCAGACAAAGCAGTCATGCTTAGACAGTGGCCCTAAGCCCTAACAATGGTTTGTGGTACTCTTCACATTGTCACATCCCAACACTCCTCCTTATCATGAACCATTTACTAATTCTCCTCCTTGCATATGGAGTGTGACACCTAAGAGATCCCTAGGATATGGCAAAGGCAGACAAACAAAGGTTTTGGGAGAGGCTTTGTGAACATATCTGCAATGTTGTCTTTTGTATGAATGTACTTAATGGTGATTTCACCAGACTGTGCATGTTCTCAAATGAAGTGATATTTTATGTTGAAGTGTTTAACCCTTGCGTGCATGGTTGGGTCTTCTGAGAGCATAATGACAGCCTTGTTATCACAGAAAAGAGTAGTTGGCTTGAGCAAGAAGTCCCAGCCCAAAGATTTCATTAGCATATAGAGCCAGATACATTCTTGAGTCAATTCATAGATGGCTATGTATTTGGCCTCACATGATGAGGTTGTGACAGTTCTTTGCTTTCTGATGGACCATGATACTGCTCCTGTGCCTAGGAATCAGGCATAGCCACCTGTACTGCACCTTGTATCCAAACAGCTTGCCCAATTCACATCAGTGAATCCTCATAGCATGATAGGAGTGCCACCTAGTTGTAGTCTGAGGTCTTTTGTGCCCTTTAGGTAGTGCAGTAGATAAATGCCTGCATTCCAGTGAGACTTGTCAAAGTTGTCAAGAAATTGTGAAAGTTGTTGTACAGTGAATGCTATGTCTGGCTGTGTAGTGATTGCAATATATAGAAGGCATCCTACTAGGGACCAGTATAGCAGTTTGCTGATTTTGTCTTTCTCCTTCTGAGATTGGTCATCTCATTCAGGTCATCTCAATTTCAGGCCTGGATCCATGGGCAGCAATAGTGGATGGGCATCCTTTTGGCTAAACTGCTGGACCACATGCTCAATGAAGGCAGACTGTGACAGGGCTACCATGTGGTTGGATCTGTCTCACTCTACTAACACACCAACAATATACCATGGGGTTCCAAGGTCCAATATAGTCCATGCTTTGCACATCTGGGTCTTGAAGCATTTGTTTTTGGCCTTGGAGCTCATGATCAATAGAAAGTCATTGATATGCATGGCAGCAATAGTGGTACTTATAGATGTCTTTCTGTAGTAAATGCATAACTTACATGCAAGGCACATGAATCCCCATGAAATCATCCATTTGTTGAGGGTCTGGTTCCAGATCCTCCCAGCTTGTTTCATTCCATATAAGCTTCTCATTAGTTCACATACCCAGCCCTTCTTTTCCAGTTCTATGAAGTCTTTGGGTTGTTCCATGCATTGGATTTTGTTATCTGGTAAGATCCCATAGAGGAATGCTGTCTTCACATCTATCTGCATTGCATCCCAGCCCTCTGTCACTGCTATGTGCAGTAATATATGCCATGACTCCATACACATCATGAGTGAAGTGGTTTTATTATAATCCCTACCATAAATTTGCTCATAGCCCTTAAAGACTAGGTATACCTTATACCTGACTGGTTTCCCATTTTCATCTCTCTTAATCTTGAAGATGGGGTGTCCTTTTTGGATCTTTTGGCCAGAAGGGACAGCTGAGCATGGTATGAGTCAGTAGACATTCATGCTCTTGAGGGATTCTATTTCTTCACAGTATGCTTTCTTCCATTATAACATATCAAGGCTTGATTGAGCTTCTTTCCAGGTTCTGGATTCCTCAGGGTTTGTGGATAGGGGTTTTAGGTCACCAGCTTGCGATAGTGCTGTGAGTATTTGATTGTGGTTGATCTCAGCATCATCATTAGTGGGTGCAAGGGTTTGTGCATCAATCGTGATTGTATCATCATCTGTAGGTGCAAGCACTTGATCTGTGGCAGTGTGTTGGGATCGTGCCTTCCTAGCCTCTTTGGCATGCACTCCACCTTCCCTTATTTCATCCATCATCTTCTTGAGCCTGGTTGCTGGTCTATCTTCACCCTGTGCTGCCTTTTCAGTTAGTTGGTAGTTGTGGCTAGATTGGTGAGGAGCAGCTTCTGCAAAGGGGATGTCATGGCCATTGTCAGGTTAGTGACTTGTATCTAGGGCTACAGAATGGTGATAGGCATTTAAACTTGTTTTGCAACCAAGGTTGTTATCATTATCTTGAGGTATCAGGGTAGCTGACTCTTCTATGTCTTAAAGAGAAAGAATAGGTGCATCTGGCTGGGATTTGCTTGAGAGGCTTTGGTGAGCCTTGCTTGCAGGCATTTTGTGCCATTCAATGAACTTTACATGATAGGATTGGTATACTTTTCTGTTGAGTCTATCCCAGCATCAATACATCTTTGAGTCTAGACCATACCCAATGAGAATACATTTTATGGATCTGGGCTTCACTTTTGGGTTGTGAGTCTGAGTGAACACAAAAGCGTGACATCCAATTTCTCTCATGTAGGAGTAACTTGGTTCACATCTGAACCATAGTTTGTATGGTATCTTTCTGTTTAGAGATTTTGTAGGGGTTTTGGCATATAGGTGAGTGGCAGTAAGGTAGAATTTGTCCCAAAGGTATTTGGGGCATCCAGAGTCAATCCTCATACTTCTGGCTTTCCCCATTAAGGTGCAATGCATTTGTTTTACTTGACTGATGTGAGCTGATGTGTATGGTGCACTGTGCTCATTTGCAATGCCTCTGGTCTTTAGCCATTGTTCCATCTCTTTGCTGCATAGCTCTCTATCAAAGCCTATCCTGTACATCCCTACTTTTAGTCCTGTCTCATTCTCACAAGAGAGTTCCCAGGCCCTAAGTGCAGCAGATGCTTTGTCTTTTGACTTTAGAGGTAAGGACCATGCCATGTTAGTGTAATCATTGACAACATCTAATATATAATGATTACCAGACTTGGATTGTATGTTAACTGGCCCCATCAGGTCTGCCCATATGATTTTGAGCTTGCACGTTCCTCTCCACCCTCCTTCTCACACTTTAAGCATGGGTGTTCTAGTTTGTTTACTCTAGATGCAGCTGTCACACTTTGGTGGTGTGGAGGAGTGAGGATATTGTGCACCTTTAATCTTGTAATTATGGGCTAGGCAGAGAATGGCTTGGTAGTTTGCATGTTCAAGATGGCAGTGCCAGATTTCAACATTTATCCCTTGTTGGGCTGCATATGCTTGGTCTCCATAATTGTTCAACAAATCAATGGAGTATAGCCCTTTTTGTTTGATTAAGGGACCTCATGCAATAATGTGCTGGGAAGTGTGGTCAATGATTCATGCTTCATTGCTGTTGAAGCAAGTGTACAAGTTGTTGTTGACAGATAGCTGGCTGACAGATATAAGGCAGATGGTGGAATTTGGTATATACAGTGCTTTCTTAAGAGTCAGCAGCTGTTCTTCTGAAGTATGTAACTGGATGTTTCTGGTTCCATGAGCTAGGATGGTGGAGCCACCAATGCCTTTTATGGCTCTCAGATCGATGGGTTGTATCTTGCAAAAGTCAGACTTGCAGTGGGAGATGTGGACAATTGCCCCAGAGTCTATAAAGAATGGGTGGTCAGCAAGGGCAGAAAGTGCCATTCCTAGTGTCTGTGTGGGAGTTGTCATGGAGAACTTGGTTCAGTCCATTGTGGTCTCCTCTTCCTCCTCAACAAAAGCCATCCAACCCTCCCATTCTGTGTCCAAGGAATTGGCAGCTAAGACATTGTCCATGATCAGTCTGATGAAGCCAGAGGGTGTGGAGGTAGCAGTGCCATTGCTCATGGTTTGGAGTTTACCTAGATCCCCTTCTTCAACAAGATAAATCTTTTTGCCCAGTCCTGCAAGTTGAGTATACACCTTTGTTCCAGTTGACCCCTTTTCCTTGGCTCCATGGGTGCCTGCAGCCACACATGCAGCATTGCATGCTGCCTGAAAGCCTTTCTTTTCCATTGCCCCACCAGGGTGTGTGCAGAATAGTGCCTCATGCCCACCACAAGGGCAATTATGTGCAACACATATGGCATAATATTTTACTTCTGTGGTGTGATCATGACCTAGAAGATTGAGTCTGTTCAAGTGGTAATGGCCTTGCATGGTGGTGACTAGCGCAGTGTCAGTGATCACACCAGATTCTGCTGACTTTAGAGATGATAAGTTCTGCATGGTCTCAAGGAGCTTGTGAATATTCTTGGATTTATATGGATTAGTAGGAGTGGAGTTGGCCAGGCCCCAGGAAACCTGCATCTGGACTGCTGTGTACTGTGGGTTGTTGAGACTGTTAAGGAGCATGACACACTTGAAAAGGTCCTCATCCAAGGACTTGATAGCAAAGATGTGGCTAATGATGTCACAGATCCATTTTGCTGTGACCATCAGCAGCTCATCGGAGGAGCACTGGATCTGAAGGATTTCTTGGATCAGCATGACCATTCAGACTGATCCCTCACCTTTGGCCTGAGACTTGACCTAATTGTAGAGGTTTGCCACTGTCTTCTCCTCATTCAATTCCTTGTACTCCAACTTATCAAGGGTAGTGAAGATGATTGCATGGGCAAGATCATCATTCACACTCCAATTGTTGTATGTGACAGATTCACTGGATGTGCTAGGGCAGGTGATTAGGGGCAAGAAGATGTAGGACTTCAGCCCAAGTAAGGATAAGTGGATTTTTAGTGCTATTGACTATTTTGCAAAATTTGAAGTGGGTGAGTTGTAATTGAATTTGTCAGCTCTCCAGTCCATGCTGCAGATGGATATAGCAGAGATGGACAGAGTCAAGAAGTCAGCCATAGAGGGCTTGGGGACCTGGACATGTATTAGGACTAATATGAAGGTATAAGATCTTTGATTTCTAGCTTTTGTTTCATTTCAGGAAACAAGGCAGGCAGAGATTTATCTGACACAGGGATAGATCAGGCATGGAGGCTGCTCCAAGGGAAGAAAGGGGTTCTGATGTGATCAGTGCTAGAATATCACAGTATACAAGGTCAAGGAGTTCTAATGAGTGGCAGTACTTTTCAAATAGTCTGCTCAATAAGGCCCATAACCTATTAGAACTAGAACTGGCAGCAATATGTAGACTGTCATCTACACCTAGATGAGATACACTGTAAGTGGATAATCTAGGTACATTAATGTGATTAGCATGGGTCTATGTACATTAGGTGAGTGCAATGTATCCTCAGTATGTATAAACAGAACTGAGAGTACTAATAGCTATATGCATCATTATAAACTCCTGCAGACAAAGCAGTCATACTTAGATGGTGGTCCTAACAATGGTTCATGGTACTCTTCACATTGTCACATCCCAACACAAACCTATGGACCTCCCTAAAAAACAAGACTTTAATGAAGGAATTACAAGCTTTTTTATAGAAATCACTGCACAATGCCTATAAAATTGGTGAATATAGAGAAAAAATATCAAACTATGAAATATAAAGCAAATGCCACATCTGTGATACCACTGAAGATGTGGAGCACATTTTCATGGCATACAGAATTACAGGCCAAGAAATAATATGGAAACTCACAGAATTACTCTGCAAATACAGAGGCCTTGAATGGGAGAAGCTAAGTATGGGCCTAATACTTGGGTGTACACTGGCTAAATCAAAACATAAGAATAGTACAAAGATAGAAACAGGAAGCAGAATGTACAAAATAGTAGTTTCTGAGTCTGCCTGCTTAATATGGAAGCTAAGATGTGATTGAAAGATACATTGAGAATTAAATACTGAGTGGCTTTACATAATCAAGAAAATTACAAGTAAGTGGTGAAATGCCATTTTAAAGCAGATAAAACTAGATTACCTGGCAACAGATGCCAGAAAATATGGCAAGAGAGCCCTGAATGAGAAATTGATCACAAAAACCTGATACAAGATTATACAGGAAAACTCATGACCTCACAATGCATGAAAATCAGCATTAAGGATTTTATTGGATATGGGGGTCCCCTGCCTACCAAGGCAAAATAGATGAAAGGAATCAACTCAAGCCTTACATGATATGCATAACTTGCATTTTCCTTAAGTGGGCTAAACAATCCAATCTCAAACATAGCACAAAATCCTAGTGCAAGATAAGACACTGAAAACACCCTTTTTGGTAACTAGAAGCTAACAATATATAGATACATTTAGATATCCATAGAACTACCAAAAAAAAAAAGAAAAAGAAAAAGATTGACAATTTGTAAATCCCTTTGTAACACTACCTAGAAAAGCCACCACAAGCTCCTATTAAGGAGGAACAATTATATAGAAGAACTACTATCAAGAAAGAGGGTAAAACATCATCACTGAATGTAAGTAACAATGAGGTTCCTTTACAAAGACTATAAATGTCAGTGTTAATACATCTGTCTCAACAATAAGATAAGATAAAGCTATTAATCATTAAAAAGTCTGAATAAAACAGACTTCTGCTGAAAACTATAGGCAAATAACATAGCCAGAATCATCTTAAAAAGCCTTCTCCATATTATATTAGATCAGCCTTATTAATAGTCTAAATATTGAGAAATCAGCTTATTAGTATTTTGATTTAATGCACATCCAAATCAGTCATGTGATTATAATCATGTGACTATGCTCAGGTTTCCAAAGATCAGGTAATTTAATTTAAGAAAAGCATTACACCTTGTTAATAAAATGGACATATCTCAGTGGGAATATATATAAACCCCTATATATTGAGTAGCCAGAGAATGGCCCAAAATAGCCAGGAAATGTTATGTATTACAGAGAGGAAAAATAATATAAATAGAGGGAGATTTTGTGACATTCAGCAGGTTGCTGATTGCTTATGCTCAGAATCCCCAGAAAGTGGATATCTTAGGCTTGAGGCAATAGTATACTATAGGTCATTAGCTTAATATGCTTTTTAGATATTCTTTTGGTGTAATTAAGGTTGCATTGACTGAAAAATCAATAAACTCTATTATCCACCTATATATTTCATAAAAGTACTTTGTAAAGTGTAATTTAGCCCCAGAACTTAGTGAAAGCTGGTTCATTTGTGATTGCCTCTATTCAGACTAATCCAAATAACCTAATTTTGCATCATCTAGAGCCTACTGCAAGGTTGGTGTAATTAAGGTTGCATTGACTGAAAAATTAATAAACTCTATTATCCACCTATATATTTCATAAAAGTACTTTGTGAAGTGTAATTTAGCTCTAGAACTTAGTGAAAGCTGGTTTATTTGTGATTGCTTCTATTTAAACTAATCCAAATAACCTAATTTTGCATCAGTAGTTCTATGATATAGTTCATAGAGATGGAGAACTAAAGTTATTTGCCAATTGATAATGGTTTAAGGAGCCCAAAAGGCCAGTGTCAGGATACTTTAATATGGTGACAGATGTTACAGGAATGTATGTATCAGCTGATATTGTTCTTTACCCTGGGCTTGAAGAATATTCAATTGATGAGTTGGAGAGTCTTCTTGATATTAGGGTGGCTGTGTAGCTTATGATCATGATTCTGCCATAGTATAGTTAAGGTGGAGTTTACCATGGTCTGAAACATAGATTTATTCATTCTAGAGTAAGAGTTTCTAGTCAAGTGAGAGGGTAAAAGAGAGGAGAGTAGATATACCATCTGCAGGTTTCTCTTGCATACTCCATGAGTCATGCTTGTAGGAATATGAGCTGGTTGAGGCACTCTGAATTTGATTCAGGAGAAATTCCTCATTGAGCAATAGCATGGCATTGATTTATTTGGAGAAAAGAACCATGTAGTGGTTGAAGGTGTTTTAATCTGCTTTGAAAAAGTTTTTTGAGTATAAATTGAGGTGCCTGGTGAAGGCATCAAGCTTCACACCAAGTCATCTGAGTTGATAGTTGATAGTAAAGTTGTACTCAGACAGAGTTTTAGACTCATTGAGCCTGTCTTCAGCTAAGTTACTTCATAATAGTGAAGTACTGCAAGTTATTGTGGTTGGAGTAGACTTGAATGCAATACTGGGCTCCTTCAAAGTAAGTGCATCATTGTCAGAATGCTTTTACAATTGTGAGGAGCTCCTTGTTGTAGATGTTGTAATTGAGCTCTGTGGAGATTATAAACCAGGTGTAGAAAGCAATGATGTGCAAGTCCTTGTTATTAAAGTCCATTTGCAATAGTATACCAGTAATAGCATAGTCTGAAGCATTGCATTCAAGGATGATAAATAGTGCTAGATCAAAATGTCAAAGGATAGAGGCAGAAGTGAATGCTTTTTCTAGAAGTTCAAAAATGCTTTGACAATTGGAGTTTCAGTTCTAGGGGTGGTCCTTTTGGGTCAAGCAGTTAAGGCATTTGGTGATGCCAGAGTAGTTGTTGATGAACTGCCTGTAGAAGTTAGCAAAACCTAGGAAGAATTATACCTCCTTAACATTTCATAGCCTTGGCTAGGAGGTTATTGCTTTGACTTTGGCTGGGTCCATTTGAACTCCATCAAGAAATACAATGACACTGAGGTATTTGATGTTGGTGGTGTAAAATGCACATTTTTTGAATTTGGCATGCAGGTTATAATTCTGAAGTCATTTCAAGATGCATTGAACATGCTTTTGGTGCTCTGCAAACAAGTCAGAAAAGATTAAAATGTTATCTAGGTATACAATGACAAAAACATTGTTCATGTCATGGAAGATGTCATTTATGAAATATTGGAGTATGGCAGGAGAGTTAGTCATTCTGAAAGGCATGATGAGGTATTTAAAAAGACCATACCATATCCTAAATGCTGTCTTCCATTTGTGTCCTAGAGCTATTTAGACATTATTATACCTAGACCAAAATTTAATTTTTGTATAAACTTTGGCACTATAGAGGTGGTTGACAAGATTGCCAATGAGGAGGAAGAAGTAGCAGCTCTTCCTAGTGATCTGGTTCAATCTATGGTAGTTGATGCAGAGCTGGAGAGATCCATCCTTCTTTTTTGCAAAGAGAATAGGGGCACCTGCAGAAGAGGTGGCTTGCCCTTGAGGATCTAGAGAGTCTGAGGAGAGTGGTTTCCTTACTCTTAGAGCTCATGAAACATCAAGATTCAGTCAACCCAAATTTTCAGGGTGGCAGTGGTGATGAGCTGCTCCAGGCTCCATAAGAGGGCCTAGGCCCTTCAGGAAAACTCTGGTCTAAAGATTCAAAGCTCCCTAAGGATCTTGTTGTGCTGCTAGTTGTAAGTTTTTAATTGTTTCTGCTGCCAGGGCAGGGTGTTCTTCCTTGTCTAGAATGGGTTCCATTGTCTGAGGGATTGTGTAGGAGCCATGGCAGTATAAGCAGTTGGAATATCAAAAATGGGAGTTGTGGATATGCTAAGGTGGTGTAAGGTGAGTATCCATAGCCTCAGGCTGATGCTAGGGCAGCCATGAAGGGACTAGTGTGGGCTAGCACTGGGGCAGGCCAGGGAGCTGGGGGCATCACTGGGGGTTCTCTTGTATAAGGCTGACTAAGGGGGTTGGGTAAGGGCTGAGGGCCCAATATTGAGCCTGGATCTCTAGCTAATCAAGGGGCTGCAGCATATCCCATCAAGTTCATTAACTAGTATCAATTTCTGTGAGATGTGATAAATATGCCCACAGGGTTTTGGTGAGTGAGGGTAGTCAGGGAAGTTCCAACATTGTAGTTGTAGATGGGTCAGCCATATCAGTCAATGTTGTAAGACATGGAGGCTTATATAAGTTGTGTAAAAGTCACCATTTTTAGGGGATCCAATGAGTAGGGGGAGTCTTGATATTATGTCAAGTCCCATTGAGCTAGGAGCTCACTTTGTTGAGCAAAAACCTACTAGTTGTCTCTCACTGAAAAGAGAGATGTACATGGAGATACAGAGTTAGTGCTGGAATTAGACACCAAGAAGACCATGGTGTTGGTAGCTCAAGTGAGCACACCACAGACTTTTTCATCCACCTCATCATTACACACCCTTATATCTATTGTTCTTCTCATCATATATTATTACAATGGCCCTAACACAGCTCTGACACAACCACTATTGTTAATAGTATGCATATATATATGAACATACATTACCAGCATACTCAGTCAATTGTATATTGAGCTGAGGGTGAGCTTATATTCCTACACAATCACTTAAATGTATACTGACATAGTGTCATGACCCCTTCCTGAGTCCCCTGGGATAACCCCGGAACCCCACCTGGGACCCTCTTTCATTAACCCCACAACACGCCCCACTTCTACAACTACCAATGCCACCATTAACTCGCATCACAACTGCCATCAGCCAACCCCTGGGAATCCTGCATCATGGACCCCAGGATCAACCGCCATCAACCACCAGATCATACTACCTGCTTCTGGCCATCACACATCACAAACCCCCCTGCACCAATTGATCATGCACTCCACATGCACAATCCAAGTATACAGTCCTGGCCTGTTACTCAATGCCTCCCAGAAACCATTTCAGACACTCCAGAACTCCAAGACCCAACCCCATAGTACTTATAGCATAGTCACCACTGTATTTGTTAGTCTTGATATTATCTGAATTGTTGCATGCCCTTTTGCTTGACTGATATGCACTGACTAGCATACTTTGACTAGCATGCTGGAATAATCATGTGCTTTAAGTTTGGTACACACTTTGCAACTCATAATTTGCTAACCAGGTCTCATCTTAGAACCTCTGGTTCCAACTCGACTTCCACCAACTCCCAGCCTCTCTAAAACACCTGAAGCCCTGGGTCAAGTTCCACTCCCTGGGACCACCCCCTATCCATGTCTTAAACCCTGGAGTCTTAGCCCCAGAGCTTCAGACACCCAAGTATCCATAGATCAAGTCTGCTTTATAAGGGTGTTGCT